>CAIGQS010000142.1:52500-90000 GCA_903798195.1 Danio kyathit
ACACACACACACATGCATGCATAAACACACATTACGTGCTCACAGAGACCCATGCGCACATACACCCACATGCATGCATAAACACACAAACTACGTTCACACACACACAGACACAAACACACACACTCTACATGTGCACACAAACACCCACATGCGCACAAACACACTCTACATGCGCACAAACACACACACTCTACATGTGCACACAAACACACTCTACATGTGCACACAAACACACACACCCACATGCGCACAAACACACACACTCTACATGTGCACACAAACACCCACATGCGCACAAACACACTCTACATGTGCACACAAACACACACACTCTACATGTGCACACAAACACACTCTACATGTGCACACAAACACACACACTCTACATGTGCACACAAACACACACACCCACATGCGCACAAACACACACACTCTACATTTGCACACAAACACCCACATGCGCACAAACACACTCTACATGTGCACACAAACACACACACACTCATATGCACATGCGCACAAACACACACACACACACTCTACATGTGCACACAAACACACACACGCACATGCGCACAAACACACACACTACATGTGCGCACAGACACACACACTCACCCACATGCATGCACACACACACACAGACACACATTACATGTGCACACACACACCCACATTACATGTGCACACACACACCCACATGCATGCACAAACACACACACACACACACGCATGCAAAAACATACAGACACGTGCACAAACACATCCACATGCATGCGCACACACACACACACACACACACGCATGCAAAAACATACAGACACGTGCACAAACACATCCACATGCATGCGCACACACACACACACACACGCATGCATAAACATACAGACACATGTGCACAAACACACCCACATGCATGCGCACACACACACACACACACACACACACACACACACACACACACACACACACGCATGCATAAACATACAGACACATGTGCACAAACACACCCACATGCATGCGCACACACACACACACACACACACACACACACACACACACACACACACACACACACACACACACACGCATGCATAAACATACAGACACATGTACACAGACATGCACACATGCATACACAAATCCCCACACTATGTGTACGCACACAGAGACACCCACACACATGCATACACACGCACACTACATGTGCACACAGACACACCCACCCACATGCGCGCACACACGCACACACACAAGCGCAAACGCAGATTAATCAGGTAAAGTCACACCAAGGAAACACTGCACAGTGAGACAAACAAACACAACACATGCTGTGTGCAAACACACACACACACACACACACACACACACACACACACACACACACACACACACACACACCTTGCTAGAAGTCATGCAAAAGCACCTGCAGAAAAACACAGCATGAGTGAGAAAACTCATCACAAACACACACACCGCACACACACACACACACACACACACACACACACACACACACACACACACACACACACACACAGAGCTTAAAGGGACAGCTCACACACACTCATTCATCATTTACACACACTCCAGTGTTTCTGTTTTGTTGAACACAAAGGAAGAACTTCTGAAATAAGTTAGAAACCGGTTACCAATGACAGAAGAAGAAAAATAACAAATAATACAGTAGTCAATGGTTACCAGTTTCCAACATTCTTCAGAATATCTTCTATGGTGTTCAACAGAAGACGGAAGCAGGTCTGGAGTCTTCATGTCTGTGTGTACCGTCCCTTTAAGACTCACAGACCTCCACTGTGTTTCTTTCATTAGACTGAAGCCAGTCATCATGTGGATCCTGCGAGTGTTTCAGCTGCATCAAGTGCTCAAAACAACACACTCAGGAGATTCCATTACATTATTGAAGACATCTGACCGTCACAAGGTTAAACATTCCTCTACACACACACACACACACACACACACACACACACACACACACACACACACACACTGAACAGACTCAATCCTCTAATTACAGACTAAACAACGTCCAAATCATTCACTAAATCTCTAGTATGAGGTGGGAAAGAACATTGGAAACGAACAGTATATAAACTCACTGACACTTAAAGTAATCAGGGATTAAACTATAAAATGACAAGAACAGTGAGCAGATTAAAACAAGTAAAACACCACTAATGCATTTAGCACATTTGATATATTTGTAATACATTACACTGTTTCATCACAAAAAAAGTGAAGACTTCAATGTCACAATTTTGCTTTATAATATTTAAATTCTATAAAATACATGAATTTTAATGTTATATTATAATACACATTTTATAAAACTATGACTATGTATTTAATTTAGTCTATAAAAAGTATTTTAATATAAAATATGGAGTCATGTGTGTGTGTGTGTGCATGTATGTGTATGTGTGTGTGTGTGTTTTTGTGACATATCAGCACACAAATCTGTATAATGACATGGATATGACACAGGTATTACTAAAAGCAGGTGAAATATGAGGACATTGGTGACGTCCTCACTTCTCCAAGAGCTTCTAAATCACACAGGATGAGTTTTTTCAGAGAGTAAAGCTGTACACTGTCTCCTGTGATGGTTGGGTTTAGGGGTAGGGTGGGGTGAGGGCAATATAATATACGCTTTGATCTGTAGTAGTAATGGGCGATATAAACGATATGCGATATAAACGATACAAAATTGGCCTACGATAGAGATTCTAATTCTATTGCACTATCGCGATAATGCATGTTTGATGACGCAATCTACCCGCGAAATTAAGAGCAACAGCAACAACAGCACTAAGCAACGCATGGCACCAAATGGCGGCGTGTCGCACAACTTGCGAGCCTCATGCATGGCATATTGTGGCTTGTCTAGTAAACATCAGTGCCTCCCACACAGATTTTACCTGGGCGGCTGATATATTATTGGGGCGGCCCGGTTCTGTGTTCGCGAGAAACTGAGAACACTCTGCCACAGACTCGCTCGCATGCTCTGCATGCAGACCCACAGAGACGCGCTGTATCGCGCTGGATACAGAACTGTTGTCCTGACTTTGATAGCAGCTTTAAGAAGAGCGCAAAGACTAAATAGACTGATCCAGCTCATTATTTGGGGTGACAATACATTCTCTTTTCCCCGGACATGTCTGAGAATCTGCTTTCGCTTTCGATATTAATTGTATTCATTTTTGCATTACTTTATAAGCAAACTTTGTCTGGTGCATCTCAATCTCTCAGCAGCACCAACACTACAGCAGACAGAGAGAGAGAGAGAAAGAGCAGATCAAGACACCAGTTGTAATTTCATAAGGAGAACAAAATGTTCAAAATCAAATGCTTTACCTTAGGCTGCAGTAGGGCTGGGCGATTTTTTCGATTTTTTCGATTAATTCGAATTTACGTTTTAAGACGATTTTATTTTTTATAAAATCGAGAAATCGCGATTTTTTAAATAAAAATATTAAAGCCGCTTTTCCACTATCGTGCCAAACCGTTCTAAACTGTTAGACAACCGTGCTGAATTGTGCTGATTCTGTGTGTTGATGTCGCGGCTCTGTCCCGAAGCCGCCTGTCTCTCCCGCGCGAGCTGCGAGACGGGCGCGCGCGAGGAGAGGAGAGGAGAGAAGGCTCGACAGGCGGAGGTCCGCTCCTTGCCTCCTTCATTCTAATCATCCACCCGCCCGCACATATTATTTTATCTGATATATATATATCCGCACCCGATCGCCACTTTAATAATTCTAATTCTTTGTTTTAAGCATGATGATAGGTGTAACTTTCTCCGCAATGTCCGGCGGCAGAGTAACAGCTCGTTAATTCATGCTCGAGCAAATGATGAGACGGACAAAAGTACTCGATGCATGCCCTTCTTTTACTTATTTCAGTGTTTTCAGTTTCACAGTGCAAAACAGCTCCCGGGTGGAATTACTGAAGTAAACATAAAACAAAAGAGCAGCATTCTGCTAAATATAGTCCTTTATATCCTGATATGCTGTGTTGTTTCATTCGTTTTTTTATATTTAACTTGATGCATTCGTTATTTAATGTTTGAATACTGAAATCGTTTAAATGGTTATATTTTACCATCAAAATGTAGTATATTTTATATCATTACCAACTTTTGATATAAACCGCTGTTATTTTATTGATTGTTATGAAATAATTTAAGTGCTATATTTTTTATTAGTGAAAGTGCCCGCTCACTTTGACAAGGCCTGTCTAAATATATATTTCTGCCATGCCACTAATACAGATAAACTATTGCTGCATTATCATTGTTTATTTTTCTGTTATTTGAAATATTTATTTCCCCTCCAATCCTTTTCAATCTTCACGTTACATTTTGGTCATTTTCTCTCCAAAAAAAAAATTGCCCAAAGCTGCACAACATATGACCTCTACATAAATACGGGTGCTGTGATTTCTATTGTAGCTATGTTTAGCATCCCTACATGAGAGAGTGCCATAACCACGTTTAGTCACACTATTGCTTTTCTTTTACAAGTGAGCATGAAAAAAACTAGTTTCGGCATTTATTTAAATTTAAATGAACAAGGTAAACTGGTAAGGTAGTTACACAGTAAAAACAAAATTAATAAAAAAAATAAATAAAAAAAATCGAAATCGAAATCGTGAATCGGTCAAACTTTATGAGAAAATCGAGATTTTTTTTTTTTGCCATATCGCCCAGCCCTAGGCTGCAGGTTAGAAATATGTTTTTATTTAAAGTATCTGCAATACACAATTTTATTTGACTAATTTAATACTGGAAGTATTTTCAGTACAGTGTAAGTTCCTTAACTAAACACCAGTTTTTTTGTTCTCTGCAACTTGGCATTTAGGAACCAAGGACTTAAAAGAAAAGTCGTTCTTTCTAAAAGGCACTACATTTAGTTTATTTATCTGCAACATTGTGTTGTTTAATTACAGTTTTGCTTTTGCACAATAAATGTTCTCAAAATGACATGCAACGTTTCTTTATTTCTTTAACAAAAAATAGCAGTTTGGCTTTCCTAAGGGTCTCTGTAACCTGTTCTGAAATGGTTCTATTATAATTTATATATCGCAATATATATCGTTATCGCAAGAGGCTGCAATGTATATCGCAATATGGATTTTAGGCCATATCGCCCATCCCTAATCTGTATAAAATGAATGGAAACCTATGTAATGTACCAGGGGCGTTGCTAGACATAAAGCTCTAAAAAAATAGAATAAAATAAATAAAACAAATAAATATATAATATAATTATAAATAAATAACAGTATTATTGTTATTATACAATTATTATTCTAAATAAATAACAGAAATTAATCCTAAATTTAACTGAAAAACCATTTAAAAACACACCTGGAGTGATGCTAAGATAATTTAAGAAATCTTTGCATGAATATTAATTTAATTTGATTAATATTCTATAGACAATTCTATAGAATACAAAGAAGATGTTTTATAGAATGATCTGTTGTGTGTTGTTTTAGACCAGACTCATGGCAGAGAATTAGATTACCTGCCTGACTCATCATCCCTCCTTTTTGCTTCAAACAAGGAGCCATGCTTAGTCTGAATAAGATCACCATCATATTATTTAAACTTTGCTTTGTTGACTTGCAAAACTCCCTCCGTGTCGACACTTCCACATAGAAAACTGTAACGCCGGTTTCACAACGCATGAGCGGCGCGTAAGCAGCGCGGCTATTTTTACGGCGTGCATGTTCACAACCGGGACTGAGGCGCACCAAGGGTATGGGTATGCTCAGTTTGCTTTTTAACTAAACTACATTGCTTTCACCAGCGTGGGATCGGTTTCACACAGAGAATGACGTATTTATTTTGAAATTACGACTCCTAATAAATACACTTGAGTATAAAGTAAATCTCATCTCAAAGCATTTACTGGGGCACTGGTGATTTTTACTGGGGCACGTGCCAGTAAATGGGGTCTAGCGACGCCCCTGTAATGTACCCACTTTTCACAAAAACAAACGCGTCTGTGTGTTTAACACACATAGGCCCAGTTTCACAAACAGGGCTGACTGTGCGTTCACACCGAAAGCAGCGAGAGCGTCAATATTCGCTACACATTGATCTCGTATTTAAAGGAGCCGTTGCTGCATATCATGTCAGCTACATTCCCGCATAAAACATGCTTTCTAGCATGAAGATGTTGCACACTTATCAAATTCATTTAACTACGGAAGATCTAGTTGCATGTGGTGTGGCTTTGCTCCACTTATTATCCAATGTGTCCATATGTCTGAAATATCCTGAAGCAGCAGTACTGTTTTGTATTGTCGCATGAAATTCCCGCTTTTTTTTTTAAAGAAAGAAAATATATAACATTGATGCACATCAGTAACTCTCCAGTACCTTTTTAATGTACTGTATGTTCCTGTAAGAAAAACATTGCAAATAATTGGAAATCCGGCGACCGTAATATTAAATCCTTGGGAACAACTGTGGTCGGAACCAAAGTTCACAGTGACTGTGTTCTCTGGACTCCTCTCAAGCGGTGGACTTCTACATTCCGATTGCTTGCCGCCGAACCGCATCACAGCTCATTACCATAAAGTTGACTTGATTTCAACTCTCCTCGACGCCCACACCAGCGAAGACGCGCCGCGCTGCTCCTCGCCACTTATCGCCGCCGGCTCCCATTGAAAATGAATGACTTCAGGCTACTTTGACGCTCTCGCCGCTTTCAGTGTGAACGTACAGTTAGATTAAGTCAGGATTAGGCCGTAGGTCAGGGCTATTCAATTGGCGGCCCGCGGGCCGAACCCGGCCCCCGAGGCAATTTGTTCTGGCCCTCCAAATAGTGTGACCAAGACATCAAGAATAAATTTAGTTCAGTCATAAAACAGCCGCTATAGTTATGAAGTGACGTGCGTCTGTTTAATACAGCAAGAGCTGCGCAGAGCGTGAGTCTCCTGACAGTGGCGAGAGCAGCCGAATACATTTGAATATGTTTGTAGAAAAGGTCTTTTGTACAATGCACTGATATCGTCATTAGGGATGCAACGATTAACGGATTTCACTATTAACTGCGCTTTAATTCGTCATGGTTAATTAATTGTAAAGGCTTCTCTAAGCCGCATTTCTGCATTTCTGTTCTGCCGCACGAAACGAAACTGCTTAACAAAGTTACGCCAAGTTGCCAACTGTGCGCTAGTTTAAAGTTCCGAGCTTGTCCACCGAAGCTAATACGCACGCACACTGTAATAACTATAGCCGCGGGCCGTTCCCATATCACGTCTTTCCCGCGCGCAAGTTTGTTATGTCGTAAGAATATATGCCAATATGCGGGCGCAAGCGGAGCAACACGCTCACGGCTGTCTGTGTGCACGCAGTAGAAAACATCTCATGCTGTAGCGGTGAGAGTTGTGCTTAGCTTTCAGTGCAATGTAAACAAAAGACATGTTAGACGAACTATTATTAAAATGATTATGTATGTATGAACGCAGATGATAACAACAGTTAATCCAAATATTGACGCCGACCTTCATAACAATTATTATTATATTATTTTCTCCCGTTCCTCTCTATAAACACACACATAATTAAATTGTGTAGCCCTATAAGCACAGAAAAACCTTCAGCATAAAAACTATTACTAATGAAAAGGCCTTTTAAAGGTTTTTAATATTAGTTAGGGATGTCCAGATCTAAATCTAGCTAATATAAAGCTTAACTTTACATTAGACGTGACAACTGTGAAACACTGATTATTCTTCACACTATATAATCGTACAACCAAAATCTATAATTGTTGCATCCATAATTGTTATGCAGTTCAAAACGAACGTATCTGAGTGTAGAAGAAGCCGACTTCAGCAATACACTGATTTTGTTGTGCTGTGAAATACAACATTTGAATGTTTGTTAAAAAAACTTATTGTACAATGCAGTGATATTATATAGTTGCAAAATACAATATATTAACATTTAATGTAGACAAATACAACGTGGGTGTCTTAAGGAGCAAAAATACACCATTGGCTCTTATATGCAGTTGTGTCATCATTTATATTGCAAGTCATATCTCTCCGGCCCTTCGTTTGGGATGCTTTTCATGAACTGGCCCCCGTGACAAACTAATTGAATAGCCCTGCCGTAGGTAAATTAGGCTATTTAAGCCAAATTTATAAAAATAGCCTTAGAAAAATATATCACTGGTGTGCACCTGGAGAAAAAAAATGACACTGACGTATTTTAAGACATCTCACTACAAGTTATTTTGAGTTGAGACAGCTCAAACATGCAATTTAATCTTGACCAACTTTAAACCTTGTTTGTGAAACCGGAGAAATGAGTATTAATCTTATACAAGAAATTAAGCGCTTTCACTGTACATTTGTGCCATATGCATTAGTAAAGTAGATGGTCTATCAAGCTTTAGTGAATTAGCATGCATTAGATTTAGTTTATTTAGCTTCATTTTTATTACTTAACATTTATTTTCTGAAGAGTGCAATGAATGTAGTGAATAGTTTCTCATTTAAACATCTAATTGAATCATCTGGTTTTATTTACTGGTAATTGTAACATTATTTTGACATGCATTATATGTAACTTATCTGTGTTTGTTTCTTCTTATAGGGATATTTGGACCGCTGCACTTTACATGCTACAACACCATTTAAAGAAATATACACACATTTATTCCAGTGCTTCCAATAGCAGAAGTGGAACTTAGCATCACTTAGTGTGGGATCATTTAAAACCATTATAAATCAATATTTCTGAACTACTCACAAAATTATACACAGATTTCCCAAATGTTCTGTACTAATCCCAGATTTAATTCAGCATTCACATCAGTAATCAGGTTTGTCAGTTATCGCAGATACTTTATTTTATTTTTCATTTTCCTTCAGCTTAGTCGCTTTATTCATCAGGGGTCGCCACAGTGGAATGAACCGTCAACTATTCCAGCATGTTTTACATAGCGGATGCCCCTCCAGCTGCAACCCAGTACTGGGAAACACCCATACACACTCATTCACACACACTCATACACTACGGCCAATTTAGTTAATCAATTCCCCTATAGTGCATGTGTTTGGACGGTGGGGGAAACCGGAGCACCCAGGGGAAACCCATGCCAACACGGAGAGAACATGCAAACTCCACACAGAAATGCCAACTGACCCAGCCGGGACTCGAACCAGCGACCTTCACCGTGTGGCTTGCTTGAAAACATGTATTTATATTGATTTATATATGATTCGTCTCGAGTGTGTGTGTGTGTGTGTGTGTGTGTGTGTGTGTGTGTGTGTGTGTGTGTGTGTGTGTGTGTGTGTGTGTGTAAACAGACGGCTGGTTTGTCATCTACTAAGTGAGCTCCTCAGTAAAGCAGAGCTGAACTCAATAGTATTGAACTGAGCTGGTGTTAAACTGCAGCTGGAGAATAACCTGCTGCTTAAAGTCAGTCCATCAGACAGATTGATCCAGAATAAACTGGTTTCACACACTCTAATGCCATGTCCTAACAACACGCGGCATCTTTTCCATGTTAAAGGAGTTTTTATCCTAACCATCTGCCATGCAAAATGTCTATTTTAGAAATGTTTTTTATTTCAGCGACATCACAACAAAACAACAGCATCAATAACAATGACAATGATCATCTCAGGTAATGATTATGTGCTTTATTCAGTGTTAAATGCTCCAAATGTGAGTTTAAAAATCATATCATGTGGCATTTATTGCCATACTGAAAGCAGCAGCAGATCGTTCACCTCAGATCAGGAAAATAAAATAACAGCAGACAAATGAAAGGCAGAACTGAGACTGCAAACCAACAATCAATGTTGGGGGAAACGCATTACAAGTATGACTTTTCTAAGTAACTAGTAAAGTAATGCATTCAAAATATTAAGTAATAATTTTGACTTGCCATCTCCAGGTTGGAGGAAAGTCCTTATCCCAGGTAGAGGAGTATCTTGGGGTTTTGTTCACGAGTGAGGGAAGGATGGAGCGTGAGCTTGACAGGCGGATTGGTGCAGCGGCAGCAGTAATGCGGTCAATGTTCAGGTCTGTTGTGGTAAAGGAGCTGAGCCGAAAGCAAAGCTTTCGATTTACCAGTCAGTCCTACTCTCACCTACGTTCCTACTCTCACCTATGGTCAAGATCTCAGATACAAGCGGCTGAAATGAGTTTCCTTCGCAGGGTGGCAGGGCGCACCCTTATAGATTGGGTGAGGAGTTCGGAGTAGAGCCGCTGCTCCTCCACATCCAGAGAAGTCAGCTGAGGTGGCTCGGGCATCTGTTTCGGATGCCTACCTAGGGAGGTGTTGCAGGCATGTCCCACTGGGAGGAGGCCTCGGGGAAGACCCAGGACAAGCTGCATGGACTATGGCCCCGTTTACACTAATACGTTTTAGTTTTAAAAAGCATAAGTTTTGCTACGGTTACGCCATCCGTCCACACTACGCCGGAGTTTTCGAACCCCGAAAACAGAGCGTTTTGGAAACGCTGGAGAATCCGTTTTCATTCTAAAATGCTGCTGCTCCGTCTCAGTGTGGATGGGGGAAAACGGAGACTTCTGAAAACGGAGGCGGGGCTGCAGACATTCGCCTCTCTGATTGGGGCTTTTCCCTCAATATTAAGTAGCCTTCACACAGTTCAGTCCTGCATCCTCCAAGCAAAACAAACTCCCGAGTGTGTACTTTATAAAGTCATTCACATCACCCTGGCTGCGCTGTTTCACTTTCTTAACAATAAAATGAAAACATGATGTGAGGAACTGCCTATTTTCATTTTGATATTATTAGCATCTTAAAAGACATCAAAAATGTCGAGGCGTCAAGTGGCTTCATAATATGAGCGTCATCTTCATACATATTATTTATAACAAAACGGAGCCTATAACATTACTGCCTCCTTTCATTTTCATTGAAAATACGAAACATAGGCTACCCTTTCTTTCACTGAATATCAGTTTTAATAATTAATAATGGCCATTATAAAAGTATAACGCGCAATAAGTTTATACAATAAAGAAAATAAAGGCAAGCAATCAGTCAGATGTGCAGAATCTGTGTCCGCGGTTATATTAAGATATTAACCTAACTTCCTTGCGCTCAGTCAAAACACGTTACCTGAGAACAAGTAATAGATTCAAAAGACCAAAGCCGGGGAATATGTAGTTAGATAGAGACAACAAGATGAATCAAATATCACGTTTAACAAATATAGTGAGATTAGATCCAGCGGGAGATCCTTGATGAACAGTCTGACGAGCACAGCACAGCTCTCATATATGTGTATTTATACAGTAGGGTGTGTGTTCAAAGCACGCTGCAGTGCATGCCAGAGAGTGTGTGTGTGGTCACGTGATGTGCGTTTTCACCGTTTTAGTGAAGACTGAGAGCTTTTCAGAAACGCTGGGTAAAACGCTAGTGTGGACGCGGATCGTTTTCATTCTAAAACGCCGTTTTAAAACTAAACGTACTAGTGTAAACGGGGCCTATGTCTCTCGGCTGGCTTGGGAACGCCTCGGGATCCCCCTGGAGGAGCTGGGGGAAGTGTCAGGGGAGAGGGAAGTCTGGGGTTCTCTCCTAAAGGCCGATTTATACTTCTGCGTCAAGCGCACGCGTATGCTACGGCGCAGCCTACGCTTGGACGCATAGCCCCTCGCCGTGGCCGTCGGCGTCGTTGACGTGCACCTCTCAAAAAATGTAACGCGTACGTGTACGCGTAGCGCAAGCTTTGTGATTGGTCGGCTTGGTAGCGCTGACGAGTGTGGGCGGAGGTGAGAGCCGTGCGCCCGATGCAGAGAGTGTTTACAAGTGGGGAGTCTCGTGAAGGAGCTCCAGATGGAGACTGTTGTTTTATGTTTACCTTATGATTAAAGTTGTTGCACGTCCGCCGGCTCCCGCCTCAAAATGAGCGAGTTTGAGCCACTTGTACATTAAGGAAGTGTTTAGGAAAAACAAAAAAACCCGCGAAGAAACTCGACACAGAGAAACATAAACACCTACTGCCTACGCCTACTGCCAGCTAGCGTTTCGGAAGTGTGTTGCAGAGAAACAGAAACAGCAACAGAAGTATAAATGCACGGCTACAAGCGAAGCTTGCGCCGTGGGTCACGCCGATCACTTGACGCAGAAGTATAAACCAGGCTTGAGACTGCTGCCCCCACGACCCAGCCCCCGAAAAAGCAGTAGAAAATGTAAAGGGAGTTACTGTTTAATTGGCTTTTTTTTTTTGTTAATTGCTGAATTAAAATTAACGCAGTCACGTTGAATCACGCAGTCAATGAGAAAACGCAGAAACAGACAGAAAACAAGATGACAGAGCCTTACATTTCTGTGATGGAAATATTCTCACTCTAAACACATGAAGAAAAGGAAAAGGGAATTATATTCTCAATGGACACTGATTTCACTACACTAAAGCCCTGCTCACACTGTGAGGATTCAGCCATGATTTTGTCATCTGAGACAAATTTGGGAAATACTAAAAGATTCCTAAAATCTGTGGTCTTTGATCGTTGGTTTGACATGTTCACAGACAGCTGCATAATGCCTGTTGCGATCAGATTTTTCCTCTGATGAAGTTCTGGCAGTGTCAGAAAATTTCAGACACTTTCCTGCAGTGTGACAACAGCTGCGATGAGCGTCAATCCTAGGACCAATAGGAGTGCCGAATCTGAGGACGCAACCCATGCGACAATTCAAATGACCGCAGGGAAATGTCAAAACAATTTTTCTTTTCTTCCTGGTTTTATTATTGAGAGACGCTGTGTGCAAAATTGCCGCTACAGATGGTTTACGTTTGCTGTGAGGAGTCATTTCAGAACACAGGACAGTGAAAGTGTCACAGGTGGGTGACGTCAAACTCCAGGAGCGTTTTCTTTTGTGTTTGTCACCTCTTCATTGTCGTTCAGTTTGACTTTATGACAGCTGAGATCTTACTGTGACATGGGAGCCATGCTCATGCAGTCTGACATGAGACAATCGTTCAGGATTATAAAAAAAAAATGTGTAAGCCGGCCTTAATAAGACAAAAAAAGTACAAAAGCAGCAGACGCACTGCTTTAAACTGTCATTAATCTGTATATACAACACGCAGAGCTCTGGGTCAGGAAGGTGTCACCATAGATATATACACTAGATATCGCATAGGGACACTGAGCATGCGTCAATAGCGCATACAGTGCTCCTAGGACAAGCGTCATTCAACCGCATTAGTCAAGACAGTGTGCCAATGTGAAGATGCTGGACTTTAGCACTGTGTACGGGTGTAGTAATGAGCAAACAAAGAAAACAAAGCACAAAGTCATCACATTTCATAGGTAAGATTTTGTTTTTTATGTTTTTGTATGTTATGAACTTTTGTGCTTAACAAGTGTTATTGATGATAAAACATCAGTCTCTTGCTGCATTCACCATAAGGCAAAGTAGCACCAACTCGCACTAAATTCGAAGCTTATGCTAGTTTTGTTGAATAAAATAAGCAAACAATGTTATGAAATATGACAAGAAGATGCCAGAAACTTGTATTATTGTCAGCTAAGTGATCGAGTCGTTCATAACGGAGATTCATTCACAAACGAATCACTCCCTCCGTCAGAATGAGAAGTGAAAGCAGGAGAGGGGGCTGTGTTTCAGGACATGGATTAGATCAAATTAAACAGGGAAGGAGGATAATGCATTTCCATGCACACAAACACATGCTCTTTGTCAGGAATGCCCGTGCGGTCACATCCATCAATGTAGAAAAGTGATGTAAAAAAATATTTGCATACTGACCACCGGGGAAAACTCCCGATCATAGATATATGTGTATATGTGTATTTCTCTGGCTTTGGATGGCCACAGTCCTCCACTTCAGCTTGGTCCTGCATTCATTTCAAAGGAGCGCTACCCTGTACTAAAATGGCGGCTCTATTGACGCATTCGTTCTAATAGACAACAGCAGGGTAGGCAACATCTAGTGTATATATCTATGAGGTGTCAAAATGAACAGCCATTGTGACTTCAGGGCCAATCCCAATTCTACCCCTTAACCCTTCCCCTTACCCCTCGTGTTGCGCGTTCCCGTGAAGAGGTAGGGGTGTCCCAATTCTCTTAAGCTTGAAGGCGTAGGGCTAAGGGAAAGAGGTAGATAACCCTTTGAACGAAGATTTTTCAAGACCACACTCGAAATTAAGGGGTAAGAAAATTTCCCAGAATACACCAGCCGCAACGTCAGGATAGCTGCACTCGGAAGTAAGGAGATCCACAAATGAGTATTTTTGTCATTATTACGAATTTTTACAACAAACAAGCACATGTTTTAATATATTCATAACCGTGTTCGTGTTTTAAGGTCATGCTTAAAAAAAAAAAAAAACGCTAAAATAAAAACTGCTAAATTTGGCGATCTATAATCCATAATAATATCTCCTGTACAGCAGTCCCACAACATTCTGACACTCAATGACACTCGAATACCCTGTCAGAAAGTGTAGTGTCTGAGAATGAGCGTTTTACAGTGTCTGCTATACTGTTAATGTTGTGTTTGGTGTGTTTACATGATGAATATGGCCACTGTGTAAATGCACAGTACAGATATAATCTTCTTGCCACATTAGATCATTATGATAACCAGATATTGTTGCCTTCAGTGATTTCCTGAAGATAAATACCAAAAAACAACACAACTGGAGTAACTACAGCAGTCGCCATCGTCTGATCTCATATGAAGCAAGAGATCGCGATGACATACTGTATGATGACGTGTGCAGGTGCTGTAGTGCTGTCCCAATTCTTAGGGGTACATTTTAAAGCCCTTCACCTTCACACTCGGTTTTAAGGGCCAAGGGGAAGAGGTACAAAAATAGAATTGGGATTTCGTCTAAATGTGTCAAGATGTTCAGTCTCATTCACTTCTAATATTGTAATATATTTGATTTCCGGTTGAGGAATAAAAAGGCACGAAAAAAACTGAAAAAACTAAGGTGAAAAAATGTAAAAAACACACAACACAGAAAAAACAAACAGTTTGACAAATGGAAAGCAAACTCTGAAAATGGCAAAAAATAAATAAATAAATAATAATAATAATAATAATAAATAAATAAATATATATATATATTCCTGACTTTGAATGCCTGGAATAGAACTTTAAAAATATTCCATGATATTCCAGAAATTCCATGAGCTGAGAAAACCCTAAACACATGAACGTGTGTTTACTGCTGCTGAAGGATCTGAAGCTAAAGCGCACACACACATGCACAGACTGAAGGGAAGTAGATGTTCATCTGTGTGTGTTACACACCCTTCCTGCATGATCTGAGAGGAATGGCATGTTTTCCTGGCTGAGTTTAAGTCTGTGTGTGTGTGTGTACGTGTTTTTGTGACATATCAGGACACAAATCTGTATAATGACATGGGTATGACTCAGGTATTACCAAAAGGAGGTGAAATATGAGGACATTGGTGACGTCCTCATTTCTAAATCACACAGGATGAGTTTGTTCAGGGAGTAAAGCTGTACACTGTCTCCTGTGATGGTTGGGTTTAGGGGTAGGGTGGGGTGAGGGCAATATAATATACGGTTTGAACAGTATAAAATGAATGAAAGCCTATGTAATGTACCCACTTTTCACAAAAACAAGCGTGTGTGTAAACAAAAAGTCAAACACCGTGTCCACATGAGAACAATCAGCACACAATGAGGCTATTCATGATTCACAGACGCAACACACATACACACACACACACACACACTATTATTCACTCACTCATGCACACACTCACTTTACATACTGTATGAACACTCACTCACTCACACACACACACACACACACACACTGAATAAATACTCTCACACATGTACACACTCACTCAAATATACTGTACACATACAAACTAACACACACACACTCAATGATTTAAACATTCTTTCACTCACAAACACACACACACACTATCTGTTACTTTTTTGGGGGAGTAACTTAACAATGTAATCCATTACTTTAAACAGTAACTTTCCCCAACACTGCTACATCTACACTACCTGACTAAAGTCTTGTCGCCTATTCAAGTTAACAACACATTATAACTTGACTTCTAGTTGATCATTTGGTATCAGAAGTGTCTCATATGAAAGGCAAAGGCCTCTAGATGACGCTTATTTGAGCACAATAAAATATGATCATGCCTTGATCTTGAATGATTTCATTAGGAAATCGGAAACAGAATGAATATTGTGTCTGACTCCATCATGAGCTTGGAGGACTGCATCATACATCTCTGAATGACTCAAATCACTGATTAATAAAGTCATCTGGAATGGCAAAGAAAGCGTTCTTGCAGGACTCCCAGAGTTCATCAAGAGTCTTTGTGTTCATCTTCAACGCCTCCTCCTCCATCTTACCCCAGACATGCTCAATAATGTTCATGTCTGGTGACTGGGCTGGCCAATCCTGGAGCAGCTTGACCTTCTTTGCTTTCAGGAGCTTTGATGTGGAGGCTGAAGTATGAGAAGGAGCGCTATCCTGCTGGAGAATTGTCCCTCTCCTGTGGTTTGTAATGTAATGGGCAGCACAAATGTCTTGATACCTCAGGCTGTTGATGTTGATCATCCACTCTGCAGATCTCTCGCACGCCCCCATACTGAATGGAACCCCAAACCATGATGTTTCCTTCATCAAACTTGACTGATATCTGTGAGAATCTTGGCTCCATGTGGGTCTTCTGCAGTATTGGTGTTGATTGGGATGCAGTTCAACAGATGATTCATGGGAAAAATCCACCTTCTGACACTTTTGCACATGATCAACTAGAAGTCGAGTTATTATGTGTTGCTCTTACAACTGAGATCAAGACAAGACTTGTGTTAGGTAGTGTATTATGCAGTATTATTAGAACAGAGACTGCACATGCACCATCAGCTTGAGAGCATGTGTTTTCACTTTTGGCTTTTTTCATTAAGCGGATGCGTCACGAAAAAAAAAGTCCACGCCGTTTATTCACCGCTCTAACTTTTGACTGATGCTGATGGCGGCGTTTCAACAGTTATTCATACTGGCAACAATACAGGCTTTGTTTAAGAGAAACACTGAGTGTGTATTGAACACAGAGCCTCTTAAGGGCACTCAGTCAAACTTAAGAGCTGCAGAGGTCAAAGGTCAGGACAGCTCTAGGTGAAGGTCAGAGGTCAAGACTGAGGCATGTGCCAGAGGCTCTTTAGGATTTACTTCAGATTGTATTCGCAGTTCTTGCCTCACGGATATAAGCTGAAGCTGATTTAATTAATTTTATCCCAGTTTCCTTCAGCTTAGTGCCTTATTTACCAGGGTTCGCCACAGTGGAACGAACCACCAACTATTCCAGCATGTTTTACACAGCCCTTCCAGCTGCAACCCAGTACTGGGAACGGTGGAGGAAACCCACGCCAACACGGGGAGAACATGCAAACTCCACACAGAAATGCCAACTGACCCAGCCGGGACTAGAACCAGCGACCTTCTTGCTGTGAGGTGACAGTGCTAACCACTGAGCCACCATGCCACATAAGCTGATTTATTTGCAATTAATACATAAAATACATATATTTTAGTGCTGGGCAAAAATTTATCACAATTAATTGCATCCAAAACAAATGTTTGTTATGACATAATATATGTCAGAGTGAGTAAAAGGGCTCGCAAAATCACTCTGGACGCCTCGCACCCAGCACACTACCTGTTCAAACTGTTACTGTCTGGTCAAAAGCACAAAAACAGCCAGACACAGGAAAAGTTTCTTTCCTCAGGCCATCTACACTGTAAAAAATGGCCATAATTTCAATGGTAAAAAACTGTAAAAATGGTACAGTAAAAATCCGTAACCTGGTAAACAGTAGGTTTCCTTAATATATACGGCGAATAACCATAAATTGACTTTCCCAGAATTCCCTGCATGGCACATCACTTTTTGTTGACATTACTATGGATCTTTTTAGTTGTTTCCCCATCAGTAATGTATATTAGTGATTTATGTTACATCTAACGTTGATAAACAATGTTTATTTCATGACTTTAATTTTATGCGTGTTACCATACTGGTGTAGTAGCTGTTTGGATGACACTGAGCACCTTCTGTACACTGATACACTTTTCTGATTGTGGGAAAAGTTGTTTGTGATGAGCATTGGTTCATGATGTATGAACTTTCTCATCCCCACCTGCATATGGCTGTGTTATCATGTTTATCTGTGTAACAAAAGATGTGTAGATGTTGCTAATTTAAAATACAGACATATTACCTTATGAATTAATCAAATACGTTAGTTTACTGTAAAAATGAGAAATTACTTTTACGGTTTGTAACGTATTTTTTACGGTTAAATACAGGCAACCACAGCTGCTGTTTTATTACCGTAAATTTTACGGATTTATTTTTTACAGTGTACCTCGTGAACAGTTAAATATTCTCCTACTGTACAATAAACGTGCAATACTTTCTCCATTCGCATAGGTACACAGGACCTTATAACCTGTATATTTACAACAAACCTGTACACACAATTCAACATACAGATCTTTTTGACTAACTGCATCTCTGTTTAATGTTTATCGCCTTTTTCTTTTCTCATATTTTATTTTGTGCTGTCACTTTATGTACACTGGAAGCTTCTGTTGCCAAAACAAATTCCTTGTGTGTGTGAAGCACACTTGGCAATAAAACTGATTCTGATATATGTGTGTGACCTGTGTATATTTACTATCTATATATAATCACACACATGCATGCATATATTTGAGAAAATGTTTATTTATATTTAGATATAAAATATGTATTTATATGATATATAAATTGAAATATATATGTTGTAACAATATTTTTGTAAAGCTTTGTTTCTGTGTGTGTGTGTGTATCAGATTTACATAATAAATAATAAAAACACACAAATATTATGTCAAAACAACCTTTTATTTTGGATTAATCTTTGTCCAGCACTAATATAAATAATAAAAAAAAAGATTTATTGATATAAATATGAGATATAGAGATTCAATACGAGATATACAGCCAAAGATTTGCTTTTAAAAGACTCATTTGTGTTAAAATATATATAAAATATATTTAGTGTAAACTCAATTTTCACAAACTGAGTACTCAGTATGACATAAGCCTACACTAATATGCTGATTTATATATATATATATTTACACAGTTGAAACCAGAAGTTTCCATCCACTGCATAAAAAGGCCCATAACCATTTAAAAGAGTCAGATGTTGATGTGACTAAACTTTTCCTCTTTTAGGTAAGTGAGGATGATCACATTTGTTTCTGTTCTGCTTAATAGCAGAATAATGAGAGAGAGATTTTTGGAGAAATTGTTTCATTTCTTGAAAGTCAAGTTTACATACAATAAGATTATTCTGCCTCTGAAAAAGCTCAGATGATGGTGTCAAGGTTTTGGAAGTTTCTGATTGGCTAATTGACAACATTTGAGTTAATTGGAGGCACAACTGTAGAATAGTATTGAAGGAAAACCTCAAACACACTGCTAATGTGTGACAACATGGGAAAATCAACAAGCCAGAATCAATAAAAAAGCCAGATTACAATTTGCTCAATTACACTGGGAAAAAGACTAATGTTTGGAGACATGTCCTGTGCTCTGATGGAGCTAAGATTGAACTGTTTGCCCATAATGACCAGTGTTACATTTGGAGGACAAAGGGGAAAGCTTACAAGCCTAGGAACACCATCCCAACTGTGAAGTATGGGGGCGGCAGCATCATGTTGTGGGGCTGTTTTGCTGCAGGAGGGACTGGTCCACTTCACAGCATAGATGGCATCATGAAGAAAGAACATTATGTAGAAATACTGAAGTAACATCTCAAGACAACAGCCAGGAAATTAAAACTTGGCCACAAATGGGTCTTCCAAACAGACCATGACCCTAAGCATACTGACAAATGAGTTAAAATGTGCTTTAAGGACAACAGAGTGAATGTTTTGGAGTGGCCATCACAAAGGCCTGAGCTCAATCCTATATAAAATTTGTGGGCAGCCTACAAATCTGACTCAGTTACACCAATTCTGTCAGGAGTAATGGGCCAAAATTCCTGCAAACTATTGTGAGAAGCTTGTGGAAGGAGACCCAAAACATTTGATAGTTATACAGTTTAAAAGCAAAGCTAAAAAAATACCAAGGAAATGAGTGTGACCTTTTGACTGTCTAAAAATTAATAATAAATTCTCTCATTATTCTGGCATTTAGCAAATGTAAATGATTTAGGTCATCCTAACAGACCTAAAATAGTAAACGTTTAGTGATTTACCATCAGACATTTATTAAAAAATGGTTATGATCCTTTTTTTAGTGTGTAAACTTCTGGTTTCAATTGAGTGTGTTTGTATGTATATATATATATATATATATATATATATACATATATACATATACACACACACATATATAAAATCAAGGTAGAATTAAAGTGACACTAAATAGATTTTTGTTCAAATAAATGCCGTTTAATAAATTAAAATATAATTTTTTATAATAACAATACACATTCTTTATAAATGGTCAAAGAAATGTTTATAGTTCAAAAAATATGAAAAATTTTGCTTTCGGCGATATCTTTGATAACCAAGGCTTAAGGTCTTTCCAGGATTTGAAAGGAGGTTACAATCTCTCCTCCTACTTTCTGTATTTAAGACTGAGAAGTGCAATGTGTGCTTATGGAGTTCTGTGGAACTGTAATTTAAACATTCATCCACTGTGGGACTGTGTAAGTCAGGTGGAGCAATCTCATGCATTTATAACAAACTGCTGAATCTGTTGCACTCCCCATCATCACAATATTGGAAAAGGAACTGCCCTCTTACCAACTTAATTGAGACTGGACATGGGAAAGTATCCAGGTGATGTCTTAGAATCCTGCCCATCAACTTATACACTATAAACTGATCCACAAGGCTTATGCAACTCCGTGTGTGCTACACCGAATGAAGCGGTAAACTCTGTGGTGACATATATGCATATGTTTTTTGAATGTCCACTTATCAGTACATTTTGGGATAAGGTCTTTCAAACCATCACAGAATTTTGTGATATGTTTATTCCTAAATACCCTAATCTCAGTTTATTGAATAATAATTGATCTAAACTTAAACACTTTCCAACGAAGGATATACCATACTGCACTAACCGCAGCCAAGAAGGTTATATTTAAAATATGGCATGAACCCGCATTCCCAGCGGTCAAAAAAACAGGGCTTATTGAACTAAAAAATATTGCACTGTTAGAAAAGTCTATAGCAAGACAAAATTAACAGAGCTAAACCCCAAACAATCAAAGCATGGTCTGGCTTTATTGAGAACATTTCTTATATAATAACTATAATTTAAAGCATACTGAAAGATAAATAATATTATATTAGTGGTGTATAAATGTCACTTCTCACCCCAGAGTTTTTCTTTTCCTGTTTATTGTTATTTATTTATTAATTTTTTTTAAATGTATTTTCACTTAATGCAAACCATGGCTTGTATATAGTTGTTGCTAGCTATGTATGCTGGCTTTGTTCTGCAATAAAGAAATAATCACAAAAATCATTCATTTATGTTCTTTTTTGGATTAGTCCCTTTATTAATCTGGGGTCGCCACAGCGGAATGAACCGCCAACTTATCCAGAACATGCTTTTACACAGCGGATGCCCTTCCAGCTGCAACCCAGTACTGGGAAACACCCATACACACTCATTCACACACACTACGGTCAATTTAGTTCATCAATTCCCCTATAGAGCATGTGTTTGGACTGTGAGGGAAACCGGAGCACCCGGAGGAAACCCACACCAACCTGGGAGAACATACAAACTCCACACAGAAACACCAACTGACCCAGCCGAGGCTCGAACCAGTGACCTTCTTGCTGTGAGGCGAACGTGCTATCAACTGTGTCACCGTGCAGCTATCACTAGTCATTTAAAAAAAAGTCAACACTGATAGTATTAAGATCCATCATTAATAATTGATAAACAATAACTAATAAACTGGAATGAAAGCACACACCCTCTTTGCAAAATCCCACACATTTCAATTTGAATGTGCCTTTTTAGTATAAATGCAATTAAATACTTAAAATAAAAAGATGACTCAGGGCTCGAGATTAACCTTTTTTCTTGGCAGCACCGGTGCTTCTAACTTCAAAAATGTAGGCGCACCAGACAAAATTTAGTCGCACCCTCCAAAAATGATCAGCACCGTTACGACATGTTTTATATGAACAGATTCTATTATATATGAACACTCTAATTACAACTAACAAATCCACAAAAATCTGCATGCGCTCACCGGCCCTGCACGCACTGCTGGAGGTGAATGAGATGAACTGAATTAACAATAATAACTGTGCTGTTCTCACGGTGCTGTCTGATATTGCACAGATGATATTGACATATAACGTATTATTAGCATACGTCATCTTCATAGAAATAACGGTCTTTTCATGAGCTGCAATATTAGTTTCATCTCAGTGAATGCATGCTCTTTATCGATGGTGAACGCGGTGTCAGTCGCACGACTGACAGCATTGTGACGATTAAACGAAGGATTAAATAACGTTAGAACATCTCGTGCTTAATGTGTAGATTCAGTGGCAAACACTGTTAGCTGAAAACTCCGTTCCACAGGCTTTACAGTGAATGCTTTAGTCATTTTCATAGCGGACTTTAAACGCTGGAAGTCTTTTTTCCACTCTTGTAAATGCTGGATTGACATTCAGCACATGATCACTAATCAGATATGCCATTATTAGTTACTTTAGGTGGTTTCTAAAACTGAATCTGTCAGTGTTGTTTTCATTCTCTCGTATCCAGACCTTTACATTTTCGCGGCTGTAGATCCCTGTCATCGGAACTGAGTGATTGACAGCTGATATTAACCAATCCATTCGCGTTCTGTTCTAGTGCAGTGGGCCAATAAGAAGAGCTTGAAGGAGGGGCAGGCTTGCAGGCTTTGTTTACTGCAGCAAGTTGACATGTCAACTGTTTTAAACCATTCCTGAGCTGCGCTTGTTGTTTTTAGGTGCAAAGATGCTTGAATGCCTCTTAATTCTGCGCATGTGATGAACATTTTGCTGTGAAAACTGGTCGCACGACAACAATTTTATGCACTCGCACAAATGCTCCCAAATATATTTTGAGTTTGCATAGATGAAATTTCAGGTGCATATGCAACCAAAATGGTCACAATTTCGAGCCCTGTAACTAATACAGCCCTACTGTACCGAACCGTACTGTACCAATCTGTGCATTTAATTTCAGTGCAGTATATTTTCAATATATTTTGCAGCCCTAACATACATGCAAAATGCAGCTGCCAGAGTTCTTACCAGGTCTAGAAAATATGATCATATCACCCCAATTTTATCCTCCTCACACTGGCTGCCTGTTAAGTTTTGCATTGAACATAAAATATTGCTTCTTACCTATAAAGCTTTAAATAATCTAGCTCCTGTTTATCTAACCAACCTCCTGTCTTGCTACAACCCAACCCGCTCTTTAAGATCTCAAAACTCAGGGCTTCTGGTAGTACCTAGAATAGCAAAGTCGAGTAAAGGAGGTCGAGCCTTCTCATTTATGGCCCCTAAACTCTGGAATAGCCTTCCTGATAATGTTCGAGGCTCAGACACACTCTCACAGTTCAAAACTAGATTAAAGACCTATCTTTTTAGCAAAGCATACACTCAGTGCAGTACATAGCGGTATGACGCATGATGTGCCCCACGCAGGATTTTGCTTCTTGTTTTTATACACTATGAACAGCAGCTACGCTAATTATTCTCCTTATTCTGTATTTCCACCTGGGGATACTCATCCCGAGGCCCTCAGACTATGCAGGGCCACTGATGTGATCCAAGACCTGTGAAGAGATGATCCCAAGGTTTTCATAATCCTGGACCAGGCCGTACCCTGAGCAGCTGCTGTGGTGGTCATGGAGGAGTGGAGAGCATGAGACTGATTCCTGTGATGCTCCAAGGACAGATGAGTCTTCACTGAGGTCCAGCTTCCTGCGCCTAGACTGCAGCTCTGCACAAGACGTTTGGCCATAGGAGAAATGGTCGTGCCCAACTGAGCCTGGTTTCTCTCGAGGTTTTTTAAATTCTTCACTTTCGCCAATTGGTGAAGTTTTTTCCTCGCCGCTGTCGCCACTGGCTTGCATGGTTCAGGATCTGTAGAGCTGTGCATCAATGGATTTGCTCTTCAGTGTTTGGACTCTCAGTAGTGATTATTAACCCACACTGAACTGAGCTAAACTGAACTGAACTTAAACACTGAAAACTGAACTGACACTGAAATGCAGTTTATGTCCAACCAGGAGTGCAATAGCAGCAAGTGCAGGATACAGGTATAAGCAGGGCCAGACGGAATCTGCACACGTTTTTTGCTATTTCTGCGGAGAATTTTGGTAAAAATCTGCGGATTTCTGCAGAATTATGTTATGGGTTTGTGATTGGTTCGTCCTGTTTCCTGGTTTTTGCTTTCTTTTTCTTAATAGGTGACTCATTATGGTGCAGCAGGTGCGGCTAATCTTCTGGCTTATTTAAGGAGCTTCCAAGATGTGTTTGAGAGACTGCTTTGGAGGATCGGTTTTTTCGTTTGGCTTCCTTTGGCTTACCCACCGCTTATATTTGTTTTGTTTATTTGAACTTTGCTCCTATGTAATTTGTTGTTGTGAATCTTATGTTAGACATTTAGTTTGGTTACTTTGATACCCCTTTGCACTTTATTTTATTTTATTATTTTGTTTATTTGTAACCTTTAAATAAATCTTTTGCATTTTTTCATTCAACTTGGTTTGGGTTCCCTTCATTTTGTTGCATGCTTGAGCCAGCATGTAACAATTATTTTAGGAGTATCATAACTAAAACCTTAAAATGTGAAATAAAAAACAATATATTTTTAACTTGTATTTAATGTTTAAAATGCAAATCCAATTAGATTAACAGTAAATAGTTAACTTTAAGTAAATAAACAGAATTAATGATGGGCTAAAAATCTGCGGAAATCTGCGGAAAATCTGCAGAAAATCTGCGCGCGCAGATTCCGTGTGGGCCTAGAAGTTATAAAGTGCAGTTATAGAAAAACTATGGTGATATTTGAAGATGGATGTACTATGTACATTATATACAGGTTATATTAACTATAATCAGCGATCTACAAATAGATGAACATAATCTACAGGTTGCTTTTAATAATCAGGAATATGCAAATAGATATAAACATAAAATACAGGTTGTATTGGATAAAATATTAAATGTTTAGCATTTTTTACATATATTTACACTACAAACATGCAGAGATAAATCTTTATAAAACATTATCTTTACCTAATGTTCTAATGATTTTTGGCGTAAAAGAAAAGTCAATCATTTTAGAGTCACTCAATGTGTTTTGGGCTATTGCTAAAAATATACCTGTGCAACATAAAACTTTTGTTCCAGGGTCACAGATTGACCATTTATCCTCCTAGGGCCCGAGTGTCCACATATGTGGACAGCACATTTTAGCTCTTAAGTGGCTTTTTAAAATACTTTAAATGTTTTATATTTTGTTACAGACATACAGTGTCATCCTGCAACTGTTTTGCAGCATATGAAATGTCCCAAACCCTATTTTTAACTGTCCAAAATGGGAAAAAGTTTTGTTTTTACTCTCTGATAGTCAAAGCAAGTAAAAAAAAAAATTCTATGTCTAAAAAACATTCAGGAAAAAGTGTTTTATGTAAATTCGGAACACGAGTCCACATATCAAAAGATGATAGTTAGCTTTTTATTCTAATTAGTTTGCAATAAGCCCAAAGCAAAGAGAAATCAAAAATGCATGTAAAAAACAGCTTGGGCCTTAAGAGGTTAAATGTGATGTTTACAAAGCCTCTGAGTTTTCAGGAAGGTCTGTTTTGTGCACAAATTACTCTACAAATGTTTGATGAATTCAGTCTAATGATTGACAGGCAGAGATTATTTTGGCTTTCCTGCCAATTTGGTCTATTCTGAGCCTCAGGCTGCCACAGAAACTGCCATCATTTCACTGAAATCTGCCAGGCAGCAGCGGCATTAGCCACCTTTACCACAAACTGAACTTGAATCTTTCCTCTTTTTTGCCTGAGTTTTTATTAGCCATCTACTTGGTGCTCAAAAACACAGAGTTTGACTTTCAGATAGCCTAGTAGAATCATTGCATTTACAATAAAAAACGAATCACAACATTCTGAATCTGAGACTACACATTATTTATTCCATTCCATTAATACCTATTAAATTGGAGCAAATCAGGATATTACTGAAGCAAAAGTCATAGTTACAGGTTTGCTAATAGCGAGAACTGAACCTTGAAATAAAGTGCTATTTAATCATTTGGTGAAATTAAATACAGCATATCGCAATATATATTACAGAAAAATAAAATATCACAATGTCCAATTTTTCCAATATTGTGCAGCCCTAATTATTATTATTATTATTATTATTGTTGTTATTATTGTGTTGTTATTATTTGTAAGGTCGTGAGTGGTTGTGTAAGCATTTCACTGCATATTATACTACATGTCTGTGACAAATAAAAGCAGAATTTGATTGGATTTGATTGTGCATGATCTGTTCTGCATGTGCGGCTGACAGATGTGTGTGTTTGACTGCAGAACACCACACGAGATGAGACCCGCTGTGTAAAACATCACTCCAGCAGTGTACAGATGTGGCTTTCATGCATGCACATCAGACAAATGAGCTGTCAGATGCAGAACTACACTCGTGTCATAATAAACGCCTGCACAACCAATCAGAAACGGAACAGTTTATTATTGACCAGCGCTGCATGATATTGGAAAAATCTGATATTGAAATATCTGATATTGAGATTTTTTTCTGCAATAAATATTGCGATATATACAGTGGAAGTCGGAATTATTAGCCCCCCTGAATTATTAGCCCCCCCTGTTTATTTTTTTCCCCAATTTCTGTTTAACTGAGAGCAGATTTTTTTCAACACATTTCTAATCATAATAGTTTTAATAACTCATCTCTAATAACTGATTTATTTTCTCTTTGTCATGATGAAAGTAAATAATATTAGACTAGATATTCTTCAAGACACTTCTATACAGCTTAAAGTGACATTTAAAGGCTTAACTAGGTTAATTAGGGTAACTAGGCAGGTTAGGGTAATTAGGCAAGTTATTGTATAATGATGGTTTGTTCTGTAGACTATCGAATATATATAGCTTAAAGGGGCTAATAATATTGACCTTAAAATGGGTTTTAAAAAATTAAAAACTGCTTTTATTCTAGCCGAAATAAAACAAATAAGACTTTCTCCAGAAGAAAAAATATTATCAGACATACTGTGAACATTTCCTGAATCTGTTAAACATCATTTGGGAAATATTTAAAAAAGAAAAAAAATTCAAAGGGGGCGAATAATTCTGACCTCAACTGTATATATATATATATATATAGTTTCACAAGATAGTTTTGACGATTCTCTGGTGAGTTTAACAGTATTCAGGTTCAGAAATTGAATAATCACAATGTAAAAATGCTTTGTCTCGTCTCATTTCTAGTCCAAATATCAAAAAATTCTTAGATCAAGTACAAATGAAGAGATCAAATGCAAAAGCCGCTAAACGCCACTTCTGCCAAAAATGAGCTAATGGCATTGAGTGAATGCTTTAGCCACGTAGTACACCATCAACAAATAGATTTGCTTCTAATCAACCAAATCCCAGCGTCAGCACATTCAGAAATAACAGTTTGTTGGCAAAAGCCGCTAAACGTCACCTGCCTTTGACAGAAAAAGCCGCTATATCCCGAGAACCAATCAGAAGGTGCGAATTGAATCATATGTTTTCAATGTAGCAGCGCGCTGATATGCCGGCTTTATGAGGAGACTGTTTTATTCTGATTTCGATTTTAAAAGACTGAGTTTGATGAACTGGATGAGCCTGTCCGACTGTCAGTGAATGGCAAATGAAAACGTCTCTTACCTCAAAACTCTGTGCATTATAAGAAAAAAAGAAAACACACTGAGCAGTCGGAAGTGCAGCATGCATTCATAATGATTTTTTGCACAGCGACGCTACTTTGAATGAGTCCAATTTACTGTACATTAAACGGCAACTGCGTTTCACGAAAGAGTTAAGATGCTGTTCTTTTATCCCACATGGATACTATGAGGATAAACAAGATACGAAAAAGAGATCAAGACCAAGAGAATGAATAAATGACAGCTTCTCAAATTGTCTCTGAGAGATGTCCCCTTGTGTTTTATCTGCTAATTTAAGCTGTTTTTTGAAAGATAAATATAATGTATAAAACTATATTTATATTACTTCAATGTTTTATATATTTTTATATTAATAGACAATGCACAGATATTGGTGTTTCAGTGTTTTACACTACATTATTTGAATCTACCAAGCTTAGTTATAATGTTTGCAATGTTTACATTACTTACATTAAATCCAAATCCCAAATATCAGAAATGACAACAGATTAAGATTTTATTAATGTCAGTTTTAATGTTATTGATTAATGAACTTAATGGCAGATTTCATTCATTCATTTTCCTTCTGCTTAGTCCCTGGTTTATCAGGGGTTACCACAGCGGAATGAACCACCACTTACTTGACAGATGTATTTTTAATTTCAGGTGGTGTGTGTAATGTGTTTTATGTTTGGTAAAATAATTTCTAATTGCTTCTTTGGTGATTTTCAGCTAATTGCAATGTCTTGTCCCGATTTAGAGGTTTTTGCTAAGAAAAGCAGAAGTGGATTTAGCTGGTTTTGACGCAAAAGAAAATCTACCTTGTTAAAAATTTAAGAATTGTCTAAAGTGACATTTTTATTTACCAGCTAATAACCTTTTCATTAGCTATAAAAAGAAACTTCTGAACCTAATCAGAGGAGCCTGATAGAAAATGCTCATTTACAAGAAAAGAGGTGGATTTAGAGGGTTTTGCATCTGAACTCTTCAAATATTGTTTTGTTGTCAACTTCACAGATATAAGCAGAGCCAGACAGAATGATTTTGGGAGTATCATAACAAACGTAAAGGTGCAGTAGGTGATTGTCTTCAGAAACATGTGTTGTTGTGCTGGTTGAAAGTCTCTTCACATTCTAATACTACTGATTACAGTAAATGATCTAAATGTAATTATATGTATTTTTATATTCTGGGTAAGGCAGAAGACTAAATAATGTTCATCCAATTAAATTTGTCAGGCCGATAATTCCCGTCAACAAATGTAGATTTGAACAACTGCGCACAGTGAATGCGCACCTGCTAATGGGGGCCGCGGTCACGTGGACACAAGTGTCAGCACTAAAAACAAATGCTGATTCAAAACTTGTTAAACTCCTGAATCAAAATTGGAGTGAGTTTTGCTGCTGGAGGAAGGACGACACCATGGCTGAAGGATTTCTCTTAGACAGGTCATGTTATGTGTTAAAACTGTTTTAGTCCCACAATGTAGATTGTGTTGTTATGAATGGGTTATCTGCACAGAAGTGTTGTTCAGCCACTCAAATCTCCCGGCGAAAGATTGATGTGACTGTTTTCAGTTTCATTAGGGTCTTTTACAGCATCTATAATGTAGATTTATATTTAGTTTAACAGCAGAACATCAGTAAACAGCGCTATTCCACCTAGCCTGCTTTACTGAGCTGAAGTTCCCTTTATATTCACATTGGGTCATTTCTGATCAATGACAGCCTGTGATGAACTCCCTATATTGTTCACCGCTACTCTGAATATTCACTCTGAAATAGCATGTAAGTATGGCTCAGTAACAAGTGTAATTCCTGCACACCACTGGCCAAACACTATACATACAGTAGTGGCTTTAGGATAAAGTGTGTGAAAGAGTGAGACCAACGATCCTTGCATGCATGAAATATTACTATTAATACCATAAAAAATTACTTGTATTATTGATAATATATATTTAAAAAATTCTCAAATAGAATATAAAACAATGCATACTAGTTTTCAGGCGGCTGCCAAAGGAAAAAAAAAATTTGATAAATTGATTTAATAAAATTAAAAAATTATTTAAAAAGTATGCAAAAAAAATTAAAACTAACATACATTAGCCTTAAAAGTACTAAAAAATGACAAAAACACAAGAAAATTACTTAAAATTGAAATAAATAAATACAAATATTAATAAAAACTACAACAGCTTTCAATGGCGCAGTGGGTAGCTCTGTCACCTCACAGCAAGAAGGTCGCTGGTTTGAGCCTCGGCTGGGTCAGTATCGTTTCTATGTGGAGTTTGCATGTTCTCCCCGTGTTGGCGTGTGTTTTCTCCGGGTGCTCCGGTTTCCCCCACAGTCCAAACACATGCGCTATAGGGGAATTGGGTAGGCTAAATTGTCCGCAGTGTATGAGAGTGTATGGATGTTTCTCAGTGATGGGTTGCAGCTGGAAGGGCATCCACTGTGCTAGATAAGTTGATAAGTTGGCGGTTCATTCCGCTGTGGCGACCCCTAATTAATAAAATGATTAAGTCGAAAAGAAAATGAATGAATGAATAATATCTATATCTGACCACTTACAGCAAGCTACCAACTACCTTGAGTACTACCACTCAAGAACTGCATAGCAAACACTCCAGCAGCATCCCATAACATCAGTATGAGTTCTGCAGTCAAAATAAACAATATTAAAACTGCCATCTTTACACAAACACAGCACTTTATCACTGTTAATAAAGTAAATACAGCACTGTAGAAGAAACATCACAGAGCTGCCAGATTCATCAGTTACAGACTAATATCGGCTGCTGTAAAAGTGTTGATTGGGGTTTCAACATACGGGAAATGACTCATTTATTAATGCTAGCTAGTGATTAATTAGTGTATTAGTTAATTAAGTACATTTGTTGTTGTTTATGATCTTTTATTTTGTACATAAGCCCCTTCCCCAGCAGTTTAACCCCTTACAGATGAAGGAATTGGACAATAAAAGAAATAGTATATCAAAATAATAAATAAATAAAAATAGTTACTGCCATCATAATTTCTTTTCAGAACATCCATTTCTGCATCGAGCTACACTGCAGTTGCATCAAATTACATTAACGAGAGGTTAAAGGTAATTAATTTACAACCACAAACGAGAGTGAAACTAACGACAGCTGACGAGAAACATCATATTTACACTGAAGATTCAGCGGCACTGAACACATGCTGGTAAAGGGAATATTTAAACTCAGTGGTTGTTTCTGGGCTGATTATTCTCTCACGCACACACTTAAAAGCAGACCACATGTCAAACAGTTGAATTTGGTCACAATCAGAAAGAAAAAGCGTGGCATTACATAACAGCATCATTACCACTGCGTGTGTGTGCGTGTGTACGTGCAAATATGTATGCATGTCTGTATTTATGTTTGCGTTTATACACTGAGCGGCCACTTTATTAGGTTAACGCAAATTTCTAATCAGCCAATCACATGGCAGCAACTTATTTAGGCATGTAGACATGGTCAAGACGATCTGCTGCAGTTCAAAGCAAGCATCAGAATGAGGAAGAAAGAGGATTTAAATGATTTTGAACGTGGCATGGTTGTTGGTGCCAGACGGGCTGCTCTGAGTATTTCAGAAACTGCTGATCTACTGGGATTTTCACGCACAACCATCTCTAGGGTTTACAGAGAATGGTCTGAAAAAGAGGAAATATCCAGTGAACGGCAGTTCTGTGGGCGCAAATGCCTTGTTGATGCCAGAGGTCAGAGGAGAATGGCCAGACTGGTTCCAGCTGATAGAAAGGCAACAGTAACTCAAATAAGCACTCGTTACAACCGAGGTCTGCAGAAGAGCATCTCTGAACACACAACACGACCAACCTTGAGGCGGATGGGCTACAGCAGCAGAAGACCACACCGGGTGCCACTCCTGTCAGCTAAGAACAGGAAACTGAGGCTACAATTCACACAGGCTCACCAAAACTGGACAATAGAAGATTGGAGAAACGTTGCCTGGTCTGATGAGTCTCCATTTCTGCTGCCACATTCGGATGCATGGTCAGTTTGGCATCAACAACATGAAAGCATGGATCCATCCTGCCTTGTATCAGCGGTTCAGGCTGGTGGTGGTGGTGTAATGGTGTGGGGGAGATTTTCTTGGCACACTTTGGGCTCATTAGTACCAATTGAGCATGGTGTCAACGCCACAGCCTACCTGAGTATTGTTGCTGACCATGTCCATCCCCTTATGACCACAGTGTCTCCATCTTCTGATGGCTACTTCCAGCAGGATAACGCACCATGTCATAAAGCGTGAATCATCTCAGACTGGTTTCTTGAACATGACAATGAGTTCACTGTACTCAAATGGCCTCCACAGTACCAGAGCTCAATCCAATAGAGCACCTTTGGGATGTGGTGGAACAGGGAGATTGGCATCATGGATGTGCAGCCGACAAATCTGCAGCAACTGTGTGATGCTATCATGTCAATATGGAGCAAAATCTCTGAGGAATATTTCCAGTACCTTGTTGAATCTGTCATGAAGGATTAAGGCAGTGCTGAAGGCAAAAGTGGTCCAACCCGGTACTAGTAAGGTGTACCTAATAAAGTGGCCGGTGAGTGTATACGTGTAGTGACCTTTGTTTTGGTCAGCTTCAACTGTAGCACTTGTATATGTGTGTGTAGTGACCTGTGCGGTGGTCAGTCTCTTCTCCAGAGCGTCTCTCTCTCTCTCCGTCTGCAGCAGCCGCTGGTTCAGTTCCAGCACGTCGCCCTTCAGAGATGCCAGTGCAGCCAGATGAAGCTGAACACACACACGCACACATACATACAACACAAACATTACACACCCATAGATAGCACAAACATTACACACACACACGGCAGTGATGCAGACACAAACATTACAGCACACACACACACCGATGCAAAAATATAGCAAAAACAGCATGCAAAGGAGGACCTCCGCTTCATCTGATGTTTCACAGAGCTGCTTTCTACAGGAGTACATAGGAAACTAACTTATTACACCTCTGATTCAAGCAGAATTCCTCTTCAGTGTGACAGTGACTACGTTTACATGGACATCAGCAGGGGCGTCGCTAGACCCAATTTACTGGGGCACGTGCCCCAGTAAAAATCTCCAGTGCCTCAGTAAGTGCTTTGAGATATGGTTTACTTTATATGCAAGTGTATGTATTAAAAGGGGGAAACCCGGAATAAAGACATTATTCTCTATGTGCAACCGAATCAACGCTGGTGAAAGCAGTGTAGTTTAATCAAAAAGCAAACTGACGCATCTCTGCATGTGCGCAGAAAACCACACCCGCGCCTCACACACCGCTCCTGCTGGACTTTGACGCGCTGCTCTTCTCCCAGGCGAGTCCCGGTTGTTAACATGCAAAAAAATACCTGCTGCTGACGCGCCACTCATATGTTGTGAAACACCGGCATTAACAGTCTTTTATGTGGAGGTGACGGCACGCAGTGAGGTTTGCAAGTCGACAAAACAAAAGTTTAAACAATATGATGGTGATCATACTAAGCATGCGTCCTGATAGATTTTTTTTGTATGAAGCACAAAGGAGGGATGCAGTCAGGAAGGTAAAACTTAATAAGCCTAATTCTCTGCCATGTGTCAAGTCTAAAAGTCTAAGACAACAGATAATTAAACATCTTCTTTGTATTCTATAGAGTTGTCTGTAGAATTTCATTCAAATGAAATTATTCATGCAAAAGATTTTTTTAAATGATCTTAGCATATCAATCCGTTGTGCCTTTACATTATTTTCCAGTTACATTTGGGATTAATTATTTAGAATAATAATTGTATAATAACATTAATAATGTTATTATATATATATATTTATTTATTTTTAGGGGGGGGGGCGTGCCCCAGTAGAGCTTTATGTCTAGCAACGCCCCTGGACACCAGTAATCGAATTATTTGCTTTAATCTAATTAAGAGAATAATAAGACTAAGGTGTTTACATGAGTTGCTTTTTGAGTGTTACTTTCATGACCCCGTTCTACATGTTACAGCACATAATTCGATTAGCGTCATTGCGTCACCGCGCTATCCACATTTCCTCCAGAGTTTCATGTAATTTCTGGTGTTTCGTTTTTAATTTGTCGACTTTAACTGCAGTTTGGCACTTTCACTTTCATTCACGAACATTTCATGCACGCCCCCTGTGACAAACGAGATTCTCACTAAGCCTGCATTTATTTGATCTAAAGTACTGGAAAAAAAATCGGAATATTACAATGTTTTCTGATGGATAATATCGCTGGTGTAATGATCATACCTGCCAACACTCCCGTTTTTCCTGGGAGTCTACCGTATTTCAGACCCGTCTCCCGCCCCCCGCTCCTCAGCATTTTGGTACAGTCCGGGCTGAAACCTAGTGCTTGTGCGCGTGCTCTTCCGGTCGCGTGCCTCCATCTCCCCAAATCTCTCACCCCTCCCGCTCCCCGCTCTTCAGTTCGCGCCAGTGTTGCCAACTTAGCGACTTTTCAGACCCCCCTAGCGACAAATTTTCAAAAAAGCCTACCGACTTTTTTGTGTGTTACTGGAGATGTTTATAGACTGTCGTTTGTCCATTACTGTACCGTCCCTACTCTTCTCAACGAGCTGCGGGGGATGCCGCCGGCCCCTCCCCCGCCTCAGAGCACTGACAGGCGGCCCAGTCCTCGTACAGCAGCCTCTCCCACCTGCAGCCTGACAGCAGATCACCCCTCTGCGTACCGACGGCAAATGATTTAGCACCGGGAGTGTGAAGGTATTTCCCTTGTACAGTCAAACCGATCTGCTTCTCCTTTATTTTAACAATTTAATTTGACCGTTTATTCTTGTTCACAATCAGAGATGTTTTAAGTGAGAGTTTCAGAACTTGTCTGAGTTTATTACGTCTGAGAGATTACTGCAAATTCACTACTCATCTATAATGATATACTGTATTCAAACAGCAATACATTTAGTTAAATTGACAAGCTTACATAAAGCGTAGTGCAAATATAATACCCCATTTATTTACCATAGGCTGTTAAACAAACAGAAATGGTAGAACGTGATGACGTCAGTAATATGCAAATTGGCGTATGACGTATCCCCCCCATCTCCCGGAATTTACGAACCAAATGTTGGCAGGTATGGTAATGATGCCAAAAAAATCATGCTTGAAATCACAGAAATAAATTACATTTTAATGCATATTCAAATAGAAAGTTATTTTATATAGCAAAAATATTACTTTGGATCAAATAATGCAGGCTTGGTGAGCAGAAGAGATTTTTCTTTAAAAGAAAACAATAAAAACGTACTGTTAAATGTTTGATCAGTAGTGCATTATAATGTAAAACATCTATTTTAATTTAGAAAAATATATATTTCACAGTATTACTGCTTTTACTGTTTGTTTGATTAAATAAAAAAGAGAAATTCTTAATAATAGTATATTTTATTATATTATATTAAAAACATGTCAAAAAAAGACGTTTGTGATTTTTATTTTTTATTGATAACGTATCTTAATACCATATTCAATAAATCAGACAGTTTTTTACGCTTTTAGACAGCTGATTTACATAAATAAATTGAATTAATCAACTTCTAATCCTAATAGTATCCAATAGTATCTAATAGTATTTAACTCAGGAGTGTCAGTATAAGATGAGCAAATAAATTTAGTTTTTGTGACCAAAAGTATCATCAACTAAAAACAGGAAACAGCTGGAAACAGTAGTGTCGGTGGCTCAGTGGTTAGCACTGTCGCCTCACAGCAAGAAGATCGCTGGTTCAAGTCCCGGCTGGGTCTTCTTGTAACGAATTTCGTTTGGTATAATTTCTGTTAATGCAATAATTAATGTATTTTTGTTGGTCAATTATCAACAAAATAAACAAAAAAACAAATATCATTTAAGATGAAGTGATGTGCGTCAAAACTTTTCCCAAACACAAACTGTTAAACAAAAGTGAACATCGGTCCCCACGGCGCTTAATAGGGTGTATGCCGAGCTAGTGTTCTTCCCATACTGATAAACTTCCGGTGACCTGTTATTGTGAGTTTTTTTTCCATTTTATACGGTTCCTTTTACAGCATCGATGTTGTAATGTAATTAAAATACAATCAGTTAAATAGACTTTGGCATTTATTTAGTTGCTCAAGCGTAAAGCGAGGCGAAAAGCCGTTTACACGCACGCGCCCGTCAGAATCGGCAGGCTAGCGCAGAAGCTCCATTGAATATACTGGGGTAAAATAAATGCTCATATTTTAGAGACATGGTGGGGAAAAATGTAATTTAATGCAGTGTTTCTTGTACAATCTGACACCCACTTTATATCGGATATCACTCAGGCACTGGAGATCGCTGATTTTTAAAGAAAACAGACCTTAAACGCGCCAATTTTGCAATGGCAAACAGTTCACCGGAAGCGCTTGACCCAGGTTAAATTAAAAGTCCTATTAGCATATTTCGGCATATATCCTATTTAATCTGAGAGTCTGTATGTTTGAGTCATTCTGTCAGATAAATATGCTTAAAACACGTTCATATTTTAGAGAAAGCGACCCGCCCGCAGTTACGCTTTAGTATTGAATACAGGACCGGCGACCAGCACCGCAGATCTCGGTTATATAAGGACATCGAGAATCAAGTGACATGATAAACTTTGTTAAATAATGCATTTGTATGTATTATGTCTGTTGTTTGTTAAAGTCAGCATGCGTTTCATATATGTTTTTGAACGGTTCGGGTGAGTTAATGATTAATGAGCCATTAAATAAATCAAATAAACTATGGCCGAAAACACTGATATGTTCACTCTTTTCCTATATAACGTTATATAGTAGCCTTTGATGTCGCTGAGTATAATGGAAAGTTGTTAATAAACAGTTGTAGTTAAATAAATGTATGGAGCACAAGCGTGCAACAGAACTCAGAGAAGCTCGGAAGAAACAAAGCTTAAAGAATAAATGACGTGGCTGTTTTCAGCGACAGGCTTCAGCCACTGTTTAAACTCGTCTTTCTCCAATCAGGAGTACGCAAACTTGCATTCTCCCATTTTGCCGTCTGTTTCGCTCTGTGGCAGGGCTATTCAATTAGATTGTCATGGGGGCCAGTTCATGAAAAGCTTCCCAAATGAGGGGCTGGAGAGATATGACATTGCAATATGAGTGATGCCACAACAGCATATAAGAGCCCATATGCTGTGTATTTTTGCTCCTTAACACACCTACACTGTATTTTTCTCCATTAAAATGTTAATATATTGTATTTTGAAACTACAAAACATCACTGTATTGTACAATGTGGCTTATTTTTATTTATTTTTTTTACAAACATTCATGTTGCTTCTTCTACATTCACACACATTCATATGTTGTTTTAAACTGCATAACAATTATGGATGCAACAATTATAGATTTTGGTTGTACGATTATATAGTCTGAAGAGTAGTCAGGGTTTCACAGTTATCACGTCTTAAGC
>CAIGQS010000142.1:95000-120000 GCA_903798195.1 Danio kyathit
CTCCACCCTACTGTACTTTTGTTTTTCTCACACACATATATATATATAAATATAATAGAGTAGGTTAGACAGTGTGTAATAGACACGAAGATTTCTTTTCAATATTGCTATATTCTTTTCTTTTGGATAGTTAGGGTAGAGGTTGGGCCAGTAGAATAGATTGTTTTGTTTTATTTATTTCTATTGTTTGGACGCCGCAGGCGTCTCATCTCTCCAACTCTCCCATCTATTTGTTCAAACATCTTGTGTCCGCACTTGTTGTCTGTAATTTCAATATTCTTGTAAATATTTATTGTTCTTTCTATATACTCATTTCTGCATTTATTATTACCACTATCTTTGTAAATAAACTCACTTTATTGCATTCAGTTAGTCTTGGTATTTCGTCCCTCACTTGTTGATATTTGTGTGTTTGCTTATGTGTTTCACTCAAATATTAATGTTACTCTCCTTCCCCTTGACTTACCATCTTTAAGATTGTAACAGTGTGCCTCTGTGTGACTCTCTAAAAATTTTAAATGACTTTGTTTTGTTCTAGTTCTTGTTCTAGTCGCTACAACACAACCCGCTCTTTAAGATCTCAAAACTCAGGGCTACCTAGAATAGCAAAGTCCACTAAAGGAGGTCGAGCCTTCTCATTTATGGCTCCTAAACTCTGGAATAGCCTTCCTGATAATGTCCGAGGCTCAGACACACTCTCACAGTTCAAAACTAGATTAAAGAGCTATCTTTTTAGCAAAGCGTACACTCAGAGCAGTACATAGCGGTATGACGCATGATGTGCCCCACACAGGATTTTTTCATCTTGTTTATATACACTATGAACAGCAGCTACGCTAATTATTCTCTGTATTCTCTATTTCCACCTGGGGATACTCATCCCGAGGCCCTCAGACTATGCAGTGCCACTGATTCAATCCAAGACCAGCGACGAGATGATCCCAAGGTTTTCATAATCCTGGACCAGGCCGTATCTTGAGCAGCTGCTGTGGTGGTCATGGAGGAGTGGAGAGCATGAGACTGATTCCTGTGACGCTCCAAGGACAGACGAGTCTTCGCTGAGGTCCAGCATTCTCCAGCTTCCGGTGCCTAGACTGCAGCTCTGCACAAGACGTTTGGCCATAGGAGAAATGGTGGTGCCCAACTGAGTCTGGTTTCTCTCCAGGTTTTTTTAAATCTTGGCTTTCGCCAATTGGTGAAGTTTTTTCCTCGCCGCTGTCGCCACTGGCTTGCAAGTTTCTGGATCTGTAGAGCTGCGCATCGATGGATTTGCTCTTCAGTGTTTGGACTCTCAGTAGTGATTATTAGACCACACTGAACTGAGCTAAACTGAACTGAACTTAATCTCTGAAAACTGAACTGACACCGTTTTAATTCACTATAATCTTCTATGTGAAGCTGCTTTGACACAATCTACATTGTAAAAGCGCTATAGAAATAAAGGTGAAATGAGATTGATTTTGATTTTTGAGATGAGATTTATTTGAAGAGTGAACAGTACAGTAGACTATAATACCTTATCAAGTTTTTTCCTAATTTCTATCATAGTTACATTTCTGCTTGCGTTCGCTATATTTTAGTTTAAATGTTTTTTATTAGATTAGTATGGTGCATCTTTTAGATGTTTAATAAATGTTTTTAAAATAAAATGTCTTCTTTACATCCAACGTCTATTCTCTGTGTCTTAAAAACTGGAAATATCTCATATAACATACAGCCAAAATGTTATGGTTTATTAGAGTAAAAATGATTAGTCTATTTTAGCATTTTGGTTATTGTTAATAAATAGTGCACCAATATAAATCATATCAAAAAGCACGAAAGGAAGAGGAAACACAAGACACAAATTGTGAGTCTGCATACGATCTCACTGAGCGATCAGTGTACTGAATGCGCACAAGAACATTTGTGCATGAGCAGTGCATATTTGAGAGAATGTGAGAAAATTTGCATGCGAGCAGCGTATATTTGAGAGCTCTCAAGCAGTTTTGTCCACAAACAGAGGAAATCGGTGCTCGAGCATTATATTGAGAAAGCTGTTCATCATGCTCACTTTGTGCAGGACAGTTTTGTGTTGTGAGCCACTTGAATTTAAAGTGAACACAATAATGGCAACAATAAGAAGAGAAAAGAAATCTGCATCTTGTCATGGCATTGGAGTTTACATAGAGGCCTGTTGTGTCTAATATGAATATAGTCAAGCTATTCACAGATATTGCCAGATAACCACTTTACCTCTACCATACTTTTAACAGATCATTTGTGAATCTGACAGTCATCCTTTCTTGCATTGTCTTGAGTCTTCACGTTGCCAATGATATACTATATTGTTAGTAGCCTGGATAGGTCACAGTTAGGGCTGGGTGATATGGCAAAAAAAATTATCTAGATTTTTTCATAAAGTTTGACCGATTCACGATTTCGATTTGTTTTGTTTTTTTTTTTTTACTGTGTAACTATAGTCAACTTAAAACATTACAACAACATGACTGAAGTAACAATCTCTTTATAAGTAACTTGAAAAGCCATCTGGTTAAGGAACATGTATTTTTAATGGCCATACATACATAAATTGGTCAACAAGGTGTAGCCTATTACATTCCTATAGACAAATTCCTGCTTGACGTTTTAGAAAATATTTGTGTGTAGCTACACCACCCAGTATATATTACAGATCACCGTGAACAGCAAAAAACGCCACAGAAACCTGTTACATATCTATCTATATTTAAATGTCTATCTTATATTTAACTGAATCCTATAACAGCCTATAGCTGAAATGTTGGAAATTGCTCAATTTATTTTTATAAAACATTTGTCAAAACGTATTGATATTTTTTGGAGTAAAAACAATACCGACATTTAAGAATCCATATTTATTTTATTTATTCATTCATTTTACTTGTTTATTGGTGCATATATGGGTTATGATTTAATTCATAGCTACAGTACCTTGGACAGCTACTGTGCCACTCCGTAATTCAAGCAAAAGTCCAAATTAAAGAAAGATTTGACTTTCTGCGGTGACAGCCGACATTCACAACACGCCGTAACCGTCCTGTGGTGGTGCGCAGGTATAAAAATACAAAACCAGACGTCTGGGCATTGAAATTCCGGGAGTTTTTCGGGAGACAGAACAATATGGGAGACTGGTCTGAAATACGGGAGACTCCCGGGAAAAACGGGAGTGTTGGCAGGTATGAATCAGGGCCGGAGCAAGCTGAACTGGTGCTCTAGGGGCGAACAGCAATCACGCAGCCCTCAACCCGAAAGTGAAATAGAAACTTACCGGTTTGCGGATGAAAGAGGACCGGGAGGGGGTGGGTGTTGCGGATAAAAGTAAGGACCGGGGGGTTCTCGCTCACTATTCTGCCTAAGTCGCCTCTATGGGTCCTGAGTGTTAAGCTGGATTTATACTTTCGCCTGGCGCTGCATCGCGCGCCTCCGCTGACTGCGCGCGCACCTCGCGACAATGGGGTAAGCGCGCTTGCGCTGAGCCAGCTGTGGTAGCTCATCAACAGAGCCGCGACGTCAACACACAGAATCTATCAGCACAATTCAGCACGGTTGTCTAACAGTTTAGAACGGTTTTGCACGATAGTGAAAAGCTGCTTTATTATTTTTATTAAAAAAATCGCGATACCTTGATTTTATAAAAAATTAAATCGTCTTAAAACGTAAATTCGAATTAATCGGAAATAAAAAAAAAAAAAAAAAAAAAAAAAAAAAAAAATTCGAAAAAAAATCGAAAAAAAAATCGCAGAGCCCTAGTCACAGTCAATCTGCTACATCATTTCGCTTTCTACTGGATGTAAAATGCTCTGCAGTACATTTGGTCATTTTAGAATGTTCAGTTCCAATTCTCAACGCAGTGGCACAGTAGGTAGTGCTGTTGCCTCACAGCAAGAACGTCGCAGGTTTGAACCTCGGCTGGGCTGGGTTAGTTGGCGTTTCTGTGTGGAGTTTGCATGTTCTCCCTGCGTTCTCGTGGGTTTCCTCCGAGTGCTCCGGTTTCCCCCACCTGTACATGCAGTACAGGTGAATTGGGTAGGTTAAATTGTCCGTAGTGTATGAGTGTGAATGAATGTGTGTGGATGTTCCCAGAGATGGGTTGCGGCTGGAAGGGCATCCGCTGCGTAAAATCGTGCTGGATAAGTTGGGCGGTTCATTCCGCTGTGGTGACCCCGGATTAATAAAGGGACTAAGCCGACAAGACAATGAATGAATGAATGAGTTCCAATTCTGTAGTTATTTTGGTGAAAGTAACTAAAAAGTAATATAAGAGTAATGGAACATATTACAATTCTGAGACAGTAATATTGTAAAGTAAGGGATTAACAGTAACAAGTAATCTGTAATGTATTATAGTTTGGAAGTAACTTCCACAACACTGATAAAGAACAGTTCCATGCAAGTGTCAACCTTGCCATGAAGAAAAAAAGCGTTTTCACCAAAATATTGAAACCCTTTCTAGGATTTTTGTCTAGGCTTGTATTTTACGTTATTGTAAAAATACTCACAAATGTCTCTGTCAATGTTTTCAAACAATTATATTTGATTTACCAAAGTCACATGAGTGCTAATTTCACATCTGTCTCATCCATAACCAAGCTTTATCCTCATAAATGTAAAATAAAATATAATCAATCATGTTTGTTCTATAGTGAGCAACTCTTATCCTCAGTCATCCTGCCCGGTTTATGGTTAACAGGGTTTTAGAAAGCAGTATTTTCAGCATCATTACTCCAGAGTCCTCCAGAAATGTGTCTGAAATGCTGATCCTGTGAGTGTTTCTGAAGCTCTGTCTGCTCACCATTAAAGAAACACCTGGAAAATTCCTCCTGCGTGGAGCGTGACGCTGTAGGAAACCCAAAGCTAATTAAACACAGCTGGAGTTTAACACACGCTCTGATAGAGACGCGGGATTGGCTAATAAAAGGAAACTTGTTAAAGGACAAGCTGAGCGGAGAGAGCGAGAGACTGGAGAAAACACACACACTTTAGCAGGAAAATATGTTGAGGGAGAAATGAAGATCTCAGTATTATACAGTAGAATAAACCCCATGTTCAGTGATGAAGATGAAGTTAAGGATCATTCATTCATTTTCCTTCAGCTTATTTATTTATCTTAATTTAGTTTAATTATCTTATTTATCACGGGTTTCCACAGCAGAATGAACCACCAACTATTCCAGCATGTGTTTTACAAAGCGGATGCCCTTCCAGGAACCCATTACTGATAAACACACACACACACAACGGCCAATTTAGTTCATCAATTCCCCTATAGCGCATGTGTTTGGACTGTTGGGGGAAACCCCACAGGAACACGGGGAGAACATGCAAACTCCACACAGAAATGCCAACTGACCCAGCTGGGACTCAAACCAGCGACCTTCTTGCTGTGAGGGCACAGAGCTAACCACTGAACCACCGTGCCACACAGATGAGGCAACAAAATCAAACAATTAAGACTAAACCATTTTATTCATTCATTCATTTTCCTTCGGCTTAATCCCTTATTTAGCAGGGGTCGCCACAGTGGAATGAACCACCAACTTATCCAGCATGTTTTACGCAGCTTTTGCCCTTCCAGCCGCAACCCAGTACTAGGAAACACCCATACACTCATGCACTATGGCCAATGTAGTTCATCAATTCCCCTATCGCGCATATGTTTGGACTGTGGGGGAAACCGGAGCACCTGGAGGGAACCCACACCAACACGGAGAGAACATGCAAACTCCACACTGAAACGCCAACTGACCCAGCCGGGACTCGAACCAGCAACCTTCTTGCTGTGAGGCCACATAGCTAACCACTGAACCTCCGTGCCGCCCAGCCAAGGAACAATTAGGACTAAACCATTTTATTCATTCATTCATTTTCCTTCGGCATAATCTCTTAATTAGCAGGGGTCGCCACAGCGGAATGAACCACCAACTTATCCAGCATGTTTTACGCAGCTTTTGCCCTTCCAGCCGCAACCCAGTACTGGGAAACACCCATTCACACTCATACACTATGTCCAGTTTAGTTCATCAATTCCCCTATAGCGCATGTGTTTGGACTGTGGGGGAAACCGGAGCACCCGGAGGAAACCCACACCAACACGGGGAGAACATGCAAACTCCACACAGAAACACCAACTGACCCAGCCGGGACTCGAACTAGCAATCTTCTTGCTGTGAGGCGACAGTGTTACCCGTTGCACCACTATGCTGCTTAAACCATCTTACTGTAAATTATCAATTATTTGCACTCTTTAGAATTTCTGATTCTTTTTTAAAATATTATACTAGAAAATTTAGAGAAAAATAAAAAAAATTAAAAATTAAAAACAGCAAAATTCAAGAGAAAGAAAAAAACAAATAAAAGTTTGAAGCGTGTAATTTTTTTTTTTTTTGCAATATTTTGCATGAATTTAAATCTATTATCTTTCTATTCTAAAGATGTTCTGTGACTTAACTATTATTGTATAAAATATATCCGTTTATTAAATCTGTTTTGTTCAAATGCACCAAAATATATGACCCATATTCACAGAGAAATACATAAAAATTCATAGTGTACTCATTTATGCTGAGCACTATATATATATATATATATATATATATATATATATATATATATATATATATATATATATATATATACAAGGTTTCCGCTACATTCATTCATCCGTGGCGGGCCGCCACGCCAAAATTCATCCCGCCACGGCTACATTACAACTTCTCATTAAACATTTAGTCGTGTTTTGTATAGCGGATTATAATCGCACTAAAACATATTTGAGGTAAACAGCGCAAACTTTTCTGCAACCGTAGTAGTGCTGTGCGCTATTTGTTCAACCCTTTAAGGTGACATGCTGGCTCTCTGACAGACTGACTGACAGGTGCGTGAGTCTAGCAAACACCGCGTAGCTTTCAGTTAAGATGAACACAGTTTCCGTAAGTATATTTTATTGATAAATGTCAATGGCTCTGCATACAATGACTTTATCTTGCTGGAGTTTCACTTTACTTCAGGACGCCTTAATGTCGGAAAACGCACAAAAACACACTAAATCGCGCTTCAGCAGCGCTTACTGGAGAGCGCACGAGAAGATCTGCACTTGAACGTGTAAATTTGAGTGCGTGCAAGAAGTTCTGTGCACGAAGAGGAAATCGGCGCGCAAGCAAAGAGATTCGCATGCTCGTATTACATGAATGCTATCTCGCCTTGCAATAATGCGTGTAATATTTGTCTTTGAAATAGTTGGCAGATCTGTGTAAAAAAAAAAAGTCCTGCCGCCACTGCTGGAAAAAATCCTAGAGGAAACACTGTATATATATATATATATATATATATATATATATATATATATATATATATATATATATATATATATATTAGGGGTGTGAACCTACACTGGTCTCACAGTTCGGTTCGGTTACGATTATCATGCCATCGATTCGGTTCAATTCGATATCTCGGTGCATCACGGTGCATTGACGATTATTTCCATACACAATTAGATTTTTTTCTTTACAACACAAGAAAAAAAATTGTATTAAAATCTATGAATATGTTTATATTTATATATTATTTGTAATACAATTTTGTCCTTTAATACAAGCAGCCAGATATATGAACTGTACCTTTTACTTTTAATTTTACCTGCTCAAAAAAAAACACTCTTTGTGAATGAAAACTCCAATACATGCTCAGAAGACAGCACGAGCAATTCATAACAGTTTCATAACAAATAAACTCATGTAAATATTATCCCGCTTGCTTATTAAGCGCTGGCAAGTTCTTACACCCCTATGATTGGTCATTGTCTTCACCAGCTCAACAGAAAGGGCTGCGCTTGGCTTTAGAAACGAAAGCGCTGTTGTTCACCCATGAGTGACGCTGGAAAAACAGCCGCGGGTCAGTCTATCAGGTAATACGTAATAGAATAAATACAATACAATAAACTCGCACCACAGGCACGCTTGTGTCTCGATCCAAAAACAGCCGAGAGGAGGGAAATTTACCTCACGAACATGCCAGCGGGTCAAAAGCCCAAAGTGTGTGTGTGCGCGTGTGTGTGTGTGTGTGTGTGTGGGAGAGAGAGAGAGAGAGTTAGAGTTTTACAGCATTTCTCCCTAGTAGTGAAATAGCGGCTTGTGCTTTACCATTCCTCAGTGTCAGCGAAAGGTCTGCTTTTTAAGTAGTAGGAGTGTTTATTTTACTCACCCTAGCCTCCTTCGCCATAGTATTCTACCGCGACATCGCGCATAGGGGATAAATGACGTCAGTGCGTAATAACCGGTTATGATCTATTACTGAACCGTTATCGAATTGTCCCCATCTGCATCGCGGTGCACCGAAGAAACGATTAATTTTGACACCCCTAATATATATATATACTCATACAACAGTTCTGTCTTGTTCTCGAATCTAATTGGCTGATAGCAGTGTGATATTCTGCAATATCAGCACTCTTACAGCCTCTTCACCCTTCTGTATTACTCCACTCACATTGAGCGACAGCAGATCAATAAATTGCAGCTGTTTGACAACATAACATACTTTTGAGGCTTTTTTTAGGTGAGAATGTAGTTGTTTAGACTGCAACTATGCAGTTTATTGATAAGGACAGTGCCTATTTTAATTATTTGTAATCTCTGAGATTCAGCGCGTCGGCAGCCCGTAGTCTATCATACTGAGCAGAGCAAAGAAGGTTGAAGCTTCGCCACAAGATGGCGACAGAGACCACATAATAAGTTCTTAGAGGAGAAAAACTCGGCGTAAATTTCAAACTACAGCTGATCAAATCATTATAAATCAGGTAAGTGACTTTCTAAGTCGATCTCTTTCTTTTGTATGTTGTACTGCTGTATTTATACCATAGTAATCTGCTAGTGCTTTGGCTTTATTCAGGGTTAATTATTGTGATCTCCCGATTGTAACAGAGAAATAGAGTGGAGGAACTATGACGTCAATTTGTATGCAAAAACCCGAAAGCGAGTTAGCATTTTAGCAGTTCCGGTTCCCTCGTCCCAAAATCAATGGGTTTTTTTAATGGGATTTTAGTTAAATCGCTTAAGGTTCGTGGCTAACACAAACTCAAGATATTTTCACGTTTTATTCTACAACATAAAACACATCAGTTACAGCACAGTCTTGATTTTTTAAATCGGTTACGCTTCTTTAAAAAGACGGTTGCTATCAATGTGCTAAACGGGACTACAGGCTGTGTCGGAGACATTATACATCATCCAGCTGAACTGGTCTGGAGCGCAGCTCACTCGCATCGGGCATTTGGATTTGTCTGTGATTAAAGTATTTTCATGAGTAGTATTTTATAGTTTGTAGTATTTTTCTAATTGGGAATTCATATTGTGTGTAGATAATGCCTTCACTTGTAAAGACTGCCAAGACAGATTCATTTGTTGATTATTTATTTTAATTAAACGATATTATGAAGATACTGCTTACCAGTGCAGTCTGTCTCTCTCCTGCTCTCAGTAATGCAAACGTGTGAATAAATGTGTAAAAATACACACATGTTAACTATCATTTTAACGTGATCAATAGATTTTTCATCGTTTTTTTTTTTCTTTATCTGAACACATTTAACTCTGTCATAACTGCAATATTTCTATTTTTTGCTTTTCGCTGCACTCGGTGACAAAAAAAGAATACTGAATGTTGTTCTGTGGCCGTGATGGAACTTTCAGGCATATAACATTAGACTTGTCCCTCACGCCTCATCTCCTGATTTCTGTCGTCTGTTACTAAGGTAAGCGGGCTGTATGCACGCGAGCGATACACTTATTTAAACATGTCTTATGATAATAATATGTAGGCACATTTACACGTACAGTTTTACAACTTTTACAACAACCGTAAAGCAAAACAAAATGTATTTCCCCCGTAAAAACTATCCAAAAGGTACATAGGTCTAGGTGGTTTAGTGTATTTATTTGTTTATAATATATAGCGTGGATTATAATGTAATAAACCGAGAGTAAATCTTTGTCATGGATCATATTTCTAAGCTTAAAGAGTTGTCTGTAGCAGGGTGGTGCTGACGTCACAGGCGAGCGCCCCGAAGGCTGTAGTCCGTTTATAGCCTAATGTTAGCTTTTTAGTTCTTGCGTTTACATTTAAAATTCAAAAGTGCTAAAAGTTGTATTTTCATGTGAGGATTATCCGGCTGGACAAAACGTGTAAGTGTAATGAACAGTGTTTGAACACAGAGCTTATTATTTGCAAACTTCGAAAAGCCTATGGGAAAATCCTATAGAGATTTTATCGAGGGAACCAGTTTTATGCTAGCAGCCGATTCGCCTACAAGGTGACGTCATAGTTCCTCCACTCTATACTGGGAAATCTCTGTAGACTGATGACATTTCATGCTGTTCAGCCTTATAATCTTAAAATGAGTCATCATCACTTTAGACATTACGCTAGAGAATCATACAAACACTAGCTCTACAGTGACGTTGGTGAATGAGCAGCGGTTTCTGCTGTTCTGACGTCAGCTGCAGATGTGAATGAATGGGGGAAGAAAGTAGTTCCTCTTACAAAAGGGTTTTTAGACTCTCTCCATGTTTGTTTTTCTTTTTTATACACACGATTATGCCGTCGAACTGTTGTATAAACGCAATATCACACTCGTAGCAGTGCTATATGGCTGTATATCGTCACTGGTGGGACACTAAGAGCCAACGCACACCTCCCACCAGTGCCTACCACCATATATATATATATATTAATTCATTTTCTTTTCAGCTTAGTCCCTTTATTAATCTGGGGTCGCCACAGCGGAATGAACCGCCAACTTATCCAGCACATGTTTTACGCAGCGGATGCCCTTCCAGCTGCAACCCATCTCTGGGAAACATCCATACACACTCATTCACACTCATACACTACGGACAATTTAGCTTACCCAATTCACCTGTACCACATGTGTTTGAACTATGGGGGAAACCGGAGCACCCAGAGGAAACCCACGCGAACACAGGGAGAACATGCAAACTCCATACAGAAACGCCAACTGACCTAGCCGAGGCTCGAACCAGCGACCTTCTTGCTGTGAGGCAACAGCACTACCTACTGCGATATATATGTATATATATATTCTGCTGGAGGTGTGTGGTATTCTGTGCTGGTGCTTCATTTCTCTAATGGTGTTGAGCTGCTGTTCTGCCAGAGAGATGCTTCACAACACACACACATTCAATCTCTGGATAACAGAGTGCATTACAGAGCACAGCACGCCTGCATGAAACACACACACACACACCCATAGTCCATCAAAACACACACACAGTGCATCACACAGACAACTCACTCAAAGCACTTCAAACGCGCACACAAACACACACATACAGTGTTTTTTTTTATCTTGGAGTTTAAAGTCTTTATCTAAAATGACCCCAACTTTATAAAAAAAACTTAACTATTTTCTTTATAGATTATCATTAACAAACTCAACATTTGCTCAGAGTTCAACTAAAAACTTTGTAAAGATATTAGAGTTGAAGCTAAAGGGTTAATTCAACGTGTTCAGTTTTTGAATGCTTTACTAGAAAATGATTTCTGATGTATTATGAAGAACAGATGTACATAGTAAATGGCTGAAGGGGTTAATAAAATAACAAACAGTGACAGCAGACAATCACACTGGGATACTGATGTTGTTCTGCTATCTGCTATATGTGCGCCCTAATAAGTGCAGTTTCCTCTGAGAGTGTTTTCACACACAGACGCTGGTGTGTGTGTGTGAGTAATCTACTAATGAGCCACTCCTGATGAAGAGCTGAACTGAAGTCCTGCAAGCTCAATCTGTCCCTCAGTGTCATTCCTCTGCGGGTCACAATCAGGCTAAAAGCATTGAGTGCAGAGCATCACTCATCCAATACCAGACCCAATCTCCACGTCTCCTCGGGATCCTGTTTAATGGACTTACACTGCAATCACGAGAGCTGCGGCACATCATTACAGCACACACACACACATATACATACACGCAATCAGACACACACAAATGCACACACAAATGCACACACGCAATCAGACACACACAAATACACACATGTATGCACACACACATAAACACACGCAATCAGATACACACAAACACATGCAACCAGACACACATAAATGCACACATGCATTCACACGCACACACAAAATCAGACACACACACACACTAATGCACATACACACAAATACACATGCATGCACGCACACACACACACACACACACATACATGCATTCACACACACTAATGCACACACACAAATGCATACACGCGCACACACACATGCATGGTCACACACTATTGCACACACACACACACATACATGCATGTACACACACACATGCATGGTCACACACTATTGCACACACACACACAAACATGCACACACACACATACTAATGCACACACAAACACGCATACACGCACACAGACACACAAAAATGCACACACGCATACACACAAACACAATCAGATGCACACACACATGCATGTACACATTAATGCACACACAGGCACACACACACATACACGCACACACAATCAGACGCACACATATTAATGCACACACACGCAATCAGACACACACACAAATGCACACACACACACGTATGCACAGATACTAATGCACACACACACACACGCATACAATCAGACACACACAAAAACGCACACATGCATAAACACACACACACACACAATCAGATGCGCACACAAATGCGCACACACTCAAACACACATACTAATGCACACACACGCACGCATACAGGCACACGCAATCAGACACACAAAAATGCACACACGCATAAACACACACACACACAATCAGATGCACACACACATGCATGCACACATACTGATGCACACACACACACACGCATACATGCACACACAATCGGACACACACAAAAATGCACAGATGCATATTATTACACACACACAATCAGATGCACACACACACACACACACACGCACACATACTAATGCACACACACACGCATATGCAATCAGACACACACAAAAATGCATACACGCACACACACACAATCAGATGCACACGCATATTACACACACAATCAGATACACACACACACACACACACACACACACACACACACACACACACACACACGCGCATGCACACATACTAATGCACACACACACACACACGCATATGCAATCAGACACACACAAAAATGCATACACGCATACACACACAATCAGATGCGCACACAAATGCACACACACACAGATGCATGCACACATACTAATGCACAAACACACACACACACACGCATACGCAATCAGACACACACACAAATGCATACACGCATACACACACACACAATCAGATGCACACACACGTGCATGCATACATATTAATGCACACACAGACACACACACGCATACGCACACACACACACATACCAATACAAGCAAACAGACACACAAACACACATGCATGCACGCACACACGCATCAAATATGTTTACAATAGGTCAAATATGGAACAACATCATCGGGTTACATCCTGGAACTTAAAGTAAAGTGACCTGTTCCACAGTATTAGTCATCTGAACCCAACACTAATGTTTGCTCGTATTAGTGTTGCGCAAACGACCTTTTCTTCAGAGTGCAGTGAATGATCTCAGACGCGCTATCATACACCCGGCGCAATAAGGAGCAAGACGTGTTTGGCGTGATTTGTTGCTATTTTCAGACCAGCACAACAGTAATTTTCTCGTTTTGCGTCACGTTGTTTAAAGAGCAAATCCATTTAGTGTTTTATTCATGACAATCTGCATCTGTATAATGTTATTATTATTAGCAGTATGATTTATTATATGCAGATTTATATTTGATTTAATAAAAACTAGTCTAGATTTGTCCACCTGTGGGGTTTTGGAGACGTCTAAATTAGGGTTGGGCGATGTTGACCAATTTGGCATTGTACGATGTCACGATGACATTGTAGGCGGTGGTGAATTAATTATTTATGAATAATTAATTAATTTATACCGAATTACTAATTATTTGTAGCCTACTGTTTCAATAACCTGACCCGCATGGTCTTTGTTTTACCTATAACTAGGGTCAGACGGAATCTGCGGACGTTTTTTGCAATTTCTGCGGAGAATTTTGGTAAAAATCTGCGGATTTCTGTGGAATTATTTTGGGAGTCTCATAACTAAAACCTTAATATAGGAAATAAAAAATAATATTTTTTTAACTTTTATTTAATGTTTAAAATGCAAATCCAATTAGATTAACTGTAAATAGTTAACTTTAAGTAAATTAAACAGAATTAATTATGGGCTAAAAATCTGCGGAAAATCTGCGAAAAATCTGTGGAATTCTGCGCGCGCAGATTCCGTGTGGGCCTACTCATAACTAAAACCTTAATATGTGAAATATGTGTAATTTAAAAACTGAATAAATTCAGATTTACACACATTTACTCAAGTAAATAAACAGAATTAATGATGGGCTAAAAATCTGCGGAATTCTCCGGAATTCTGTGGAAAATCTACGGAATTCAGCGGAAAATTTGCGGAATTCTTCGGAAAATCTGTGGAATTCTGCACGTGCAGATTCCGTTTGGGCCTACCCATAATCAAATCCTAAATAAATAAAGATAAGTTTCACACAAATTACCACCTGTGAATCACTTTTTCCACAGGACTCTGGCATGAATAGGGAGTGATCTGTGTCGTTATAATGCCGTTTACAAACTTAAAAAGGTGCACAACCAACAGGAACCAACCAACAGTATCTGAGATTCACTAAAATGACTAAGCACAAGCGTGAAAGTGAAAGACTAAAGCAGTGTACTGACGCTGTGACACATTACCTGATAGATTCAAAAGACTGAAGAGTCGTTGGATAGAGACAAGATTAATTAAATATCACGTTTAACAACTATAGTGAGACGCCATCCAGCGCTACATCCTTGATAAACTGTCCAACGTGCACTGCTCTCTAGGGTTTTGTGCTCAAAGCACCCGCTGACTGCCTGGAGCTCAGACGTGCACATATACTGCTGAAGCGCATGACAGAGTGTGTGTGTGTGGTCACGTGAAGTGCATTTTCATCGATGTAGTATGGATGGAGAGCTGTTCAGAATTGCTAGGTGAAATGCCAGTGTGGACGTGGATCATTTTCATTATAAAAAGCCATTTTAAAACTAAGACGTATTATGCCAAGTTCAGACTGCATGATTTTTAAAGTAGCCGTGTCACGGGTGTTTTCACACTGCATGACTATCTGAATCGAACGTTGCGCACGCATGAATTTGCCAATCCAACTGCGTAAAATCAGTCTCAAAATTCAAATGAGCGTCATCTGATCCACCCATGCGCAACTTATGATTCACGCACACAAAAGAGAGCATGTGTATTCACAAATACAACTCTGCTTTTACAAAATGATGCACATTTATGTAAATCGGACCTTTTCAGACACAAGTGTGGTAACGCAGGATTGTATAATTCTCAAATTGGTAGGTAGATGTGGACACATTGCATAAGAACGTTGTGACTTTTTCATGTAAAGTTGTTTGCGTTTGATTCCTGAAAAGCTTAATTCCTGAAAAGCTTAAGCCGGCTGTATAAATGTAAACAAAAAGTCAATTCACACACGCGCGTCACCTGATCCGCAAATGCCAAACTTCCTTTTCGTGCACGTAAATTAAGATGTATGACATTATATTTGTTTTCACGAACATGTTTATGTTTGCACAAATCTTAAATTAACAGACTCGGGTTGAAAGCCATTCGTTTTTGGATGTACAACTGCATATACAACATCAACAGAGCGCGTGGATGACAGAGCGTGTATTTGCAAATAATATTGATACTAATATCATCCCATACTGCAGATGCTCTGTTTAACTGTTTTCTCGCTAGTGAAGCGTTCAGTTTTTACACTTACAAAGTCAAATAGCAAATGCACCATGGAGCGACACAACTGACTCTTAAGGGGAATGAGAGATGAGGCTCTGATTGGTTTAATGCAGGTTATGCTCCAAACACACCCAGAACTCATTAAGAGAATAAGCACAGCCCTGTTAGACCATGCTCCAGGGCGCAGAGCGGATTTATCCATCCTTAAAATAGCAAAAGTGGATTCAGACACGGCCTTAATGCTTTTGTGCCATGAGCTTTAGACTTTGAGCTTAGATCGTTAAAATAGAGCCCGAAGTGTGTGTGTGTTAAGAGCAGGATTTGTAGTGTTATTGTGAGTGTAAAAGCAGGATCAGGACAATCTACAGAGCTGACTCGCACTCTTCGGATTCATTAAGTGTGTTGCTTCATTAATTCTGCAGACCACCATTAATGCCTGTGGAAGCAGATCTGCAGCTCTCACTCAGCACACACATACACACACGCACACACTGAACACAGCAGTGACTGATGCACTATCATAGAACTAGTTCAGCTTGAGTTAAGATCTCACACACACACACACACACACACACACACCCACACACACTTAACAAATGTTAAAAATTCTATGGCTTCCTCACTTATTTTACAGCATGATGATGCATCTATTCAGCCTGCAGTAGTTTCAGTTTGAGTTAAACACACTTGAACAGAATCTCCCACACACATGCACAATAAATGCAAAAATATCAGAAATGCAATGCTTTCATTCATTCATTCATTTTCTTGTCGGCTTTGTCCCTTGCGGGGTCGCCACAGTGGAATGAACCACCAACTTTTCCAGCACGATTTTATGCAGCGGATGCCCTTCCAGCCGCAACCCATCTCTGGGAACTTCCACACACACACATTCACACTCATACACTATGGACAATTTAGCTTACCCAATTCACCTGTACTGCATGTCTTTGGACTGTGGGGGAAACCGGAGCACCCGGAAGAAACCCACGCGAACGCAGGGAGAACATGCAAACTCCACACAGAAACGCCAACTGACCCAGCCCAGCCGAGGTTTGAACCTGCGACCCAGCGACGTTCTTGCTGTGAGGCAACAGCACTACCTACTGCGCCACTGCGTTGCCCTGCAATGCTTTCATGATGCTGATTTTAGTTTTGGTTTACTTTACTAAATCTAACACTGAGCAACTCAAATAATGGTGGCCTTCACAGTACAAAATACACTCACCGGCCACTTTATTAGGTACACCTTACTAGTACCGGGTTGGACCCCCTTTGCCTTCAGAACTGCCTTAATCCTTCATGACAGATTCAACAAGCTACTGGAAATATTCCTCAGAGATTTTGCTCCATATTGACATGATAGCATCACACAGTTGCTGCAGATTTGTCGGCTGCACATCCATGATGCCAATCTCCCATTTCACCACATCTCAAAAGTGGTCTATTGGATTGAGCTCTGGTGCTGTGGAGGCCATTTGAGTACAGTGAACTCATTGTCATGTTCAAGAAACCAGTCTGAGATGATTCACGCTTTATGACATGGTGCGTTATCCTGCTGGAAGTAGCCATCAGAAGATGGAGACACTGTCGTCATAAAGGGATGGACATGGTCAGCAACAATACTCAGGTAGGCTGTGGCGTTGACACAATGCTCAATTGGTACTAATGGACCCAAAGTGTGCCAAGAAAATCTCCCCCACACCATTACACCACCACCACCAGCCTGAACTGCTGATACAAGGCAGGATGGATCCATGCTTTCATGCTGTTGAGGCCAAATTCTGACCCGACCATCCGAATGTGGCAGCAGAAATGGAGACTCATCAGACCAGGCAACGTTTCTCCAATCTTCTATTGTCCAGTTTTGGTGAGCCTGTGTGAATTGTAGCCTCAGTTTCCTGTTCTTAGCTGACAGGAGTGGCACCCGGCGTGGTCTTCTGCTGCTGTAGCCCATCTGCCTCAAGGTTGGACGTGTTGTGTGTTCAGAGATGCTCTTCTGCAGACCTCGGTTGTAGCGAGTGCTTATTTGAGTTACTGTTGCCTTTCTATCAGCTGGAACCAGTCTGGCCATTCTCCTCTGACCTCTGGCATCAACAAGGCATTTGCGCCCACAGAACTGCCGCTCACTGGATATTTCATCTTTGTCGGACCATTCTCTGTAAACCCTAAAGATGGTTGTGCATGAAAATCCCAGTAGATCAGCAGTTTCTGAAATACTCAGACCAGCCCGTCTGACACCAACAACCATGTCACGTTCAAAGTCACTTAAATCCCCTTTCTTCCTCATTCTGATGCTCGCTTTGAACTGCAGCAGATCGTCTTGATCATGTCTACATGCCTAAATGCATTGAGTTGCTGCCATGTGATTGGCTGATTAGTAATGTGCGTTAACCAGCAGTTGGACAGGTGTACCTAATAAAGTGGCTGGTTAGTGTATATCTTTCATGGGTTTTCTACTACACGTTTCAGTAAAACAAACACGGTTTCCTTTATTTTAAAGAGCCTCTATTTTAATAAACATCTATAACCTCCTCCATCTATACACTCAAACATCTATGGAACTTTCATCAACTAAACCTCTCCACATGCATGATGATAAGACACACTAGCTTTACTCTATATGCTCACTTTTCCTTTACAGAAGCATTTGTTACTACAGAATAGGGCTGTAGATGATACAGATATAAATATAGACTGATGACTGACACACACACACACACTCCTGCGTATCAGTCTGTACCTGCCAATACGAGACGTTACATAATATTGAACATTTGTGAATGACTAACAACTGCTTATATAACAACAGCAGACAGTCTGAGTGTCTGTCAGCAAGAGGTTCAGTGGAGCTCTGCAGCTGCTGGATCACACACACACACACACACACACACACACACACACACACACACACACACACACACACACACACACACACACACACACACAGCTAATTCACCCTGCTGCTTGACAACATGTCAGAGATGCCTGCACCAGCCGACAGGAATGCTGGGAATTACTCCTGCCACCCACACACAAAAACACACACACTTTTATGCACACACACATACACACAATTATTCACACATGCATGCACTCACACTATAAACACATACACACGCACACACTACACAAACACACTCTTGTACTTGCGCACACACACACTCCACATATACACGCCATACACATGCATTCACACTATACAAACACACACTCCACATACACACACACACACATGCATGCACTTGAACTATACAAATACACAGACCTTTTACAATCGCACTTGCGTGCGCGCACACACACTCCATATATACACGCACTCACACACACACACACTTACTCACACATGCACATACTCTCATGCACATCACACATTATACAAACACACACCCTTTACAAACACACAGACTCAAACTTACACACATGCTCTCTCTCACACCCACACACCACATATGCATGCACGCACAATATACAAACACACAAACTTTACAAACACACTCTTGCACGTGCGCGCACACACAGTCATACACTCCACATATACATACACACACACACTTACACATGTAGATAATCTCACACACACATGCACACATGCATGCACTCACACTATACCAACACACACACACTTTACAAACATACTTTTGCTCTTACTTGCGCGCACACACACATGCTCTCACACACACCATACACATACACTCACACTTTACAAACACACTTGCACACACATATACACACACATGCACATACACACACACATACATGCACTTACACTATACAAACACACCCTTTACAAACACAAAGACCATACACATACACGCACACTATACAAACACACACTTTACAAACACACTTGCACGCACATTATACAAACACACACTTCACAAACACACTTGCACACACACACACACACACACATGCACATACATGCACTTAAACTATACAAACACACACACACTTTACAATCACACTTGCGTGTGCACAAACACTCCATATATACACGGACACACACACTTACACATGCACATACTCTCACTCACATCACACATGCAAGCACTCACACACACACACTTTACAAACACACTTGCACAGACACACAAACTTACACACATGCTCTCACACACTCCACTTATACACACACCACATATGCATGCACTCACACTATACAAACACACTCTTGCACTTGCGCACACACACATACTCTCACACACCCACATATACATACACACACACTCACACATGTACATACTCTCACACACACACCACAAATGCATGCACTTACACTATACAAACACACTTGCGTGCGCACACACACTCCATATATATATATATATATATATATATATATATATATATATATACGCACTCACACACACACACACACACATGCACATACTCTCACGCACACCACACATGCAAGCACTCACACACACACACTTTACAAACACACTTGCACACATACACAAACTTACACACTCCACATATTCATGCGCACACACACACACACACACACACACACACACACTCTCATGAATGCACTCACACTATACAAACACACACACTTTACAAACACACTCTTGCACTTGCACACACACACATGCTCTCACACACCACACACATACACTATACAAACACACACTTTACAAACACACTTGCACATATACACACACACATACATGTACTTACACTATACATACACACACACACTTTACAATCACACTTGCGTGCACACACACTCCATATATACATGCACTCACACACACTTACACATGCACATACTCTCACGCACACCACACATGCAAGCACTCACACACATACACACTTTACAAACATACTCTTGCACTTACTTGCACACACAAACATGCTCTCACACACTCCACATATACATGCACACACAAACACACACACATCACATATGCATGCACTCACACTATACAAACATACTCTTGCGCGCACACACATACTCTCACACACTCCACATATACATACACACACACTTACTCACACATGTACATACTCTCACACACAAACCACACATGCATACACTCACTATACAAACACACCCACACACACACACTTTACAAACATACTCTTGCATTTACTTGCACACACACATGCTCTCACACACTCCACATATACACATGCACTCACACTATACAAACACACACTTTACAAACACACTTGCACACACACTATACAAACACACACACTTTACAAACATACTCTTGCACTTGCGCACACACACATACTCCACATATACATACACACACACACTTTACAATCACACTTGCGTGCACACACAAACTCCATATATACACTCACTCACACACACACACTTACTCACACATGCACATACTCTCACGCACACCACACATGCAAACATTCACACACATACACACTTTACAAACATACTCTTGCACTTACTTGCACACACACACATGCTCTCACACACTCCACATATACATGCACACGCACGCAAACACACACACAAATACTCTCTCACACACACCACATATGCATGCACTCACACTATACAAACACACTCTTGCACTTGCGCGCACACACATACTCTCACACACACACTCACACACCACACATGCATGCAGTCACACTATACAAACACACACACACACACTTTGCAAACATACTTTTGCACTTACTTGCGCACACACACATGCTCTCACACACTCCACATACACACGCACACACCATACACATGCACTCACACTATACAAACACACACTTTACAAACATCCTTGCACACACTCGCACATACACATACTCTCTCACATACACACACACACCACATATGCATGCACTCACACTATACAAACACCCACACTTTACAAACATACTCTTGCACTTACACATTTGCTCTTACACACTCCACATATACACGCACACACACCATACACATACACTCACACTAAACAAACACACACTTTACAAACACACACTTGCACTTGCACACAAGCTCTCACACACTTCACATATCATGAACACACACACACGCTTTTACACATTTGTCCTTCACACAGACTCTCACTAACACAAATCCACACACACACACACACACACACACACACACACACACACTTATACAAACTCTCTCTCATACACACTTCACATACACAAGCGCACACGTGCTCTCACACATTTGTCCCTAAAATATTCTCACACTCAAACTCTCACACACACACACATATACACACACACACACAAATTCTCACACTTGAGCTCACACACACTTACTCTGACACACACCTTTACAACACTCACTCTCGTACACGCTATTACAGACTCTTTCACACACACACACACTATTACACAAACACTCTCTCTCACACACACACAAACTCTCACTTTCTCTCATGCACACACACACAATCTCTCTCACACTAACAGATGCACATTTACACAGTAATGAGTACACACACACACACACAATCTCTCATACTAACAGATGCACACACACACACAGCAGTGAACACACACACACACACACACACACACACACACACACACACACAATCTCTCATACTAACAGATGTACACAGACATACACAGTAGTGAACACACACACACACACACACACACACACACAATCTCTCATACTAACAGATGTACACACACATACACAGTAATGAACACACACACACACACACACACACAATCTCTCATACTAACAGATGTACACACACATACACAGCAGTGAACACACGCACACACACAGACACACACACACAAACAATCTCTCATACTAACAGATGTACACACACATACACAGCAGTGAACACACACACACACACACACACAATCTCTCATACTAACAGATGTACACACACATACACAGCAGTGAACACACACACACACACACACACACACAATCTCTCATACTAACAGATGTACACACACACACACAGCAGTGAACACACACACACAATCTCTCATACTAACAGATGTACACACACATACACAGCAGTGAACACACACACACACACACACACACACAAACACACAATCTCTCATACTAACAGATGTACACACACATACACAGCAGTGAACACACACACACACACACACACACACACACACAATCTCTCATACTAACAGATGTACACAAACATACACAGCAGTGAACACACACACACACACACACACACACAATCTCTCATACTAACAGATGTACACACACATACACAGTAATGAACACACACACACACACACACACACACACACACACACACACACACACACACACACACACACACACACACACACACACACACACACACACACACACACACACAGACACAGACAGCAGAGCTCACCTCCGTCAGTCAGACTGATATGGTGTGTGTTTCTGAGGTCTCTGCTGCTACACTCCCAGTGAAACACATCTCATCTTCATCCTACACCATAACCATCCTCCTCCTCATCCTCATCTTCATCATCCTCATCATCCTGGTCTCTAAAAGCGGAGCATTACAAGCGTCTGCTCTCGCTCTGTGCTGCTTCCTCTGCCTGTTTACACCGGCCTTTCCTTCCTGTCAGGATAGGGAGGATCCTCTGAGTGTGTGTGTGTGTGTGTGTGAGTGTGTGTGTGTTCTATTATAGTTCATGCATATTCCTTTACTTATTGGATAAAGTTTATCCTTCTTAGTGTTTTGCATATGCTTTGTTTGTGTGTTTTATGTGATGCCACTATATTATGTGAAAGTCTGCATACAAGTAGGTGGACAGAAACATGGCTACTACAGAGCAGTGCAGAAGTGTGTCAGAGTCCTAAATAACCGCAGGCCATTGACTTTAATGGTCTGTTTTTAAGGTCAGGTTGTGGCAGAGATCCTGCAGCTTCTAACATCTCTCAGATCCTAAATGCTCCTGCCGTGGGGGAGGTCAAAGGTCGTGACCTGGGGTCAACATGCTGGACATCAGAGACAAAGATTCCCTCAGAGAACAAACAACAACATCATGGAACCGTTTTAATGCTGTAAGTGAAGTCTGGCAGATTTACAGCATTCAGTCTGAGGAAACTCATCAACTGCACACAGACACATCTTCATGACAACACAACAAAATAAAAGCATGCTGAAATTATGACTAATATATTACTGTTGTAGAGTAGAATGCATTTCTACACGTACTACTAATAATAATCATCATAATAACAACAATAATAATACTTTTACATTCTTACTTTTACTATTTATTTTTACTTACAATTTATAATAATAATAATAATAATAATACTGACAATAATAATCATAATGAAAATAATCATCATAATAACAATAATAAAAATAAAAACAGTACAGTAATAGTAATAATACAATTCAAAATAATAATAAGAATAATTAGAATAAATAATAATAATAATAATAATAATAATAATAAGTAATAACAACAACAATAATAATAGAAATTATAACGATAATAATTGTAATAACAGCACAATTTATAATAATAATAAAAATAATAATAATACTGACAATAATAATCATAATCATAATGAAAATAATCATCATAATAACAATAATAAAAATAAAAACAGTACAGTAATAGTAATAATACAATTCAAAATAATAATAAGAATAATTAGAATAAATAATAATAATAATAATAATAATAATAAGTAATAACAACAACAATAATAATAGAAATTATAACGATAATAATTGTAATAACAGCACAATTTATAATAATAATAAAAATAATAATAATACTGACAATAATAATCATAATCATAATGAAAATAATCATCATAATAACAATAATAAAAATAAAAACAGTACAGTAATAGTAATAATACAATTCAAAATAATAATAAGAATAATTAGAATAAATAATAATAATTATAATAATAATAATAATAATAATAATAATGAGTAATAACACAAAAATATATATATTAGAGATGCCACAATTCTCAATATAATATTGAACCGTTCGGTACGACATCCACGGTTCAATACGCGCTTGTGAATTGCGGTTTTCTCGGTTTTATGTTTAAATAATTTATGTGCTTTTATTTCTCACCGAATTGACTGTATGTGCGTGCCTTTAAAGTCTACAAGC
>CAIGQS010000142.1:125000-133025 GCA_903798195.1 Danio kyathit
GACAATATGTCTATGAAATATTGTTTCAAAACATTTAAAATAATTGACTAATCTTGTTTTATTGATGTAATATACAATGTAATAAACAGGAATAAGATTACAACACTTAATTTCAAATCAATATTTAAATGCTAACCAAGATAATGTCTATGACCATTTATTGATTACATTACATGCATTTTATAATGTCTGGTTGTTTGTAGCTTTACATCGGTCATATCATATTCTCGACCTGATAGAAAAACCTCAGCATGTTGTTAGTCTGGTATATGAGAAACCTGCTTTTTTTCAGAGAAATTGTACTTAGTTCAAGTACTTCTTTGCAGGGGGGAAACACTGTCTGTGTCAGTTGTACAGCATGTCTCTAACACACACTAATGTAGCAAATGATGTTAGCATTTGTTTTTAAGAGACATGCTAATCTGTACTTTAAGGATTAACATAAATATGACATGAACATTTTAGAATACCTTTATAGCTGCTGTGTCTCAAGTTTCAAGTTTCTTTAGGTTATGTTCTGAAAAGAAAAAAAGATGAGAATCAATCTAATCTTGGAAAACATCATTTAAATTAGATTAAGCAAAGTAAAAATGATTATTATAAAATTAAACAAGTTTTACTTTACTCGAGAAGTATTACTGTCAATTAGAAATTACATTTAGAGCATTGAAAACGTTAAAGTGATAAGTGTGGCCACAGTAAGCTGTAAGTTATGAGTATTAAGCTTAATAATCCACATGTATGCAGCCCAAAGTCCTGGGAATAACTAGAACCTTACTGACAAGACCTGTCAAACTAACACATTGAGATTCTTTCATCACGACTTTTTACAACAGTCCTCATAACAGGTGTGAATATACACACAGCCTGTCCTCATAAACCAGAGTCCCTAAAACAATGGTGTAAATATACACACAATCTGGCATCAGGAAGATATTCTTATGATGGTCCTCATAAAAGTAGGTCCTTAAAATGTAGGTGTAAATACACACACACAAACTGTCCTCATGACACAAGTGTCCTCATAATGCAGGTGTAAAATACACACAACCTGTCCTTATTAAACAGGTGTAAAACAAACACAATCTAGCATCAGGAACATGTTCTTATGATGATCCTTATAAAACTGGGTCCTTGTAATGCAGGTGTAAAAATACACACACACTGTCCTCATGACACAAGTGTCCTCATAATGCAGGTGTAAAAATAAACACAACCTGTCCTTATTAAACAGGTGTAAAACAAACACAATCTAGCATCAGGAACATGTTCTTATGATGATCCTTATAAAACTGAGTCCTTGTAATGCAGATGTAAAAATACACACAACCTGTACTTATTAAACAGGTGTAAAACACACACACAATCTAGCACCAGGAACATGTTCTCAAGGTGATCCTCATAAAACTGGGTCCTCATAATGCAGGTGTAAAAATACACACAACCTGTCCTCATTAAACAGGTGTAAAACACACACACAATCTAGCATTAGGAACATGTTCTTATGATGATCCTCATAAACCAAGTGCTTATAACACAGGTGTGAATATACATACAATCTATAATACTGGAATGAACGCACATGTAAAGCAAAAAGGTCACTAACCTTATCTTGTATAACAAATGACCTTTAATAATTTTAATCTAAAATCTAATAGTAAGAATGAACTCTGCATTGGTTTTCATACCGTGTTTCGCCATGGGCACTCAGCATCTCCGTAATCATAGGTGATCTCTTCACCAGGACTGATTCTCCTTAATGCAAATAAGCATAAGTGAGGTTTTCCATCCACACAGATCGTCTTCATCTTGCTATTTGGGTTAATATGGTCATCGTTTACAAATCGCCCAAGAGAGCCGTCATCCCGGGCCGCATCAACACTAAACAAATGACAGACAAAATCAGCACTGAAAACTTAAGGCCAACAGAGATCACGGTGTGATTAACAATCATTTAACAGTCCTCACCAAGGACTGAGAATATGTAATATAACCAATAATTATAGCAAAGTATGCACTCTCAGCTATGGAGTAAATAATCAATGACAAGGCCACTGCCACATTCTGAATCATCTGACTTCAACAAATATTTACATCAAACAATTGTACATACCAGAGGAGTTTTCCATTGTAGCGAAACTCGAACATGAAAACCTTAAGTGCATCATGGTAAATTCTTTGCCTCTGCTCAAATTGTTCTTTGCTTATAAGTTCGCCTCTGTATTCCAGCAGGAAATCCCCTTTTTCAAACTCAGTACAGCTGAACACACCTCTGCCTACAGAACAAAAGAGTTAAAAATCACCACTGAAAACAACATATAATGGGATACATTTATTAACAAAAGTAACTTTAAAGGGAAGGTTCACCCTCCAAAATAATAAAAAAACAACAACTGTCATTTAATCACCATCAGATGTTAGTTACACAGTGAGTTCAAAAGAAATGTATAGAGGAACAGAAATGGCAAAAGTACACACATCCTTTACTTGGGTAGAAGTACAGATACTCATGTTTAAAACGACTCTGACTCCACTTTTGTACTTCAGTAAAAGTAAAGAAGTACCGCCTGAAAAATGTACAAAAGTAAAAAAGTAAAAAGTATCCGTTTCAACCACAGTCCAAAGACATGCGGTATAGGTAAATAATAATTCAACTAAATTTGCAGTTTATAAGAGTGTGTGTGTGAATGTGAAGGGTATCCGCTGCATACAACAAATGCTGGAATAATTGGCGGTGCATTCTGCTGTAACGACCCCTAATTAATTAGGGATGAAGCTGAAGGATAGCGAGTGCGTTAGGTAGGTAACTAGACCTCATATCCTATTGATACATTAATGTAAATTAACTTGCTTTTCCAATTGTATGTAAAATGTTTGTTGCCAATTTCATGAAAGTAGCCAAGCAGCATCAAACCTTGTAATATAGCCTAACAACATTGCTCAAAAAGTCAGCCCATGTATCATCATCCTGACGCAAACTCACAGCGTTCATCATGTAGTTTTGCCGCTGCTAGATCAAAAACAACAGCTGCCATTCGTGTTGATACACTCCAAAAATGATTCTGTAGGCCTGTCTATCTTAATAAATAATGTCTTACATTTTACACTGAATTCTGTCTAAAATATATAGATTTTTTCTTTTGCTAAAATAAATACTTATCAGATTTGTCTGCAAACTATGTTTTTGCATTAGGCTAAAGCTGCTTATTCTCTTAAAAGAGCAGCTCTCATATATAACCCTGCTATTTCAGTGTTTTTTTTCAGGTATTGTGGTTATTTTATTTAATTAATAAACATTAATTCTGTTACAGTTTTTCTCAGTCACTTTGGTCCATTTCTCAGATCAGAATTGAAATTCTCAAAACTCACTGTTCAATCTTCAGATCATCATTGTGTCACTTGTGCACATCAGAAAAGCAGTTTCTCTTTATGAACAAGTTGCAAATGCTTTTGTACATCTATGCAAATGGTTATGTGCAATTCTCTGATGTTTCCTATATTATCAGTTGCTTCGGTCATGTTGATCAACATGTATTATTTTTATCTCTGTTGAATAGACTCACCCCTACAACATTTAATCGTTCAAATGCCTGAACAAGTTGTCTTAATATTTAGTCATAATGCATTTTTTACATTTCTCCCACGTGAATCTTGACTTTTTCTAATAAAGGTCTGAAAGGAGTGCTATGCGGTGCTCTCTTTACCTTTCTATATCAGAATGACATGATCTGGCAACTACAGTACAACCAGCAAAAATATTGCCATAGTTTACACCAGAACAGCCCTCCAGAGTACACTGATATTGACAACATGACTACTAAGTAATTTGAGTCTTATTCATATACAATGACACAAGGACATGTCATTCTGACGCCACTGACATATTCAGTGACACAGAAATTTAGTTTTGAGAGCTGAACTGAAGGATTTTGAGCAGAAGACTGGCTTTTGCAGGTAATCTGTGGTGTTTTGCTAATTATACGTGTTGTTTTGAAAAATGCACTTAGGCCTACTGTTTTACAAATTTCACTTCTGATCTGAGAAATGTGCCAAAGTGACTGAGAAAAACTGCAATACATTTATTCTATGCTAAAAGCAACATACACAGGCATGACTACAACCTCCAAAACTGGTCATGTGCATGATCGTTTTACACATGATAAATTCAGGATCTTTTGCATTATATTTTATTCATAAATTGCCCAGTATAGTTACTTTGTTGTTGTAAAATATTTGTTAAAAAATTATAAAAACTGAAAAACAGCATAAATTCTGTATTAGGAGATATGAACTTACCAGAAATAAAGGAAATAAAGCGCAATGCATAAATCTTTTTTTGTAAAGTATTTGATTGTTTTAGTACTAAATGTACAAATCTTTACAAAAAGCCCTATTTTTCGCGGTATTAGATTGAAAGACCAGAGAAAGCTCATGCAGTATGATCGGAAGTGGACAAAAGGCTTAAGTATTTTAAAACAGTATGTTTTTGACTGGAATGTGTCTCGTTTACCTGTGATCCGAACAAGCAAAAGGTGTCTTATTACCGTGTAAACAGGGCAGCATCAGTCATGTTAAATTTGCCGACTAGCTCTGTCACATCTGCATAGTAATCCTAGCCTTTCTCATAGTAATCTTCACGAACTAGGCCATGTACGGTGCGCGATAGCCTTGAAATAGCCACGCGCTGCAGCACGCAGGCACGCAATGAGGAAAAATAGATTGCATAAAAAATGCGTTCTTATTGCGCAATGACAAGAAATAATATAGATCGCGCCACCTGACACATGAAAATGAAAGTAACGACCGTGGTTTAAAAAATGTAAGGAGTAGAAAGTACAGATATTTGTGTAAAAATGTATGAAGTAAAAAGTTGTCAAAAAAATAAGTAGTGGAGTAAAGTACTGATACCAGAAAAAACTACTTAAGTACAGTAACCAAGTATTTGTACTACGTTACTTCCCATCTCTGTAGAGGAAATTAAGAAACGTCCACAAAATCAAACCAGTTAACTCACCTTTAATGTCATTGATAAATGTGCACTCAAGCCCATTTCTGTCCTTCCCCAGAAGTGAAAACTGGATGGCCTCCTCCAGTGGCTTGGCCTTTCTCCTTCGCAGTTTCCTTTCAGCCATTATTTGATGTGACTGCTTTAAAAATAAAAATTAGGATTATTATGATAACTTTTGGACTGCATTTGGTAAGCATATTTTTAATAGTAAGCATATTTTTTTCTAGTATTAATGTAAGACAATTATTTATCTGGGACAGTATATGTTGTATAAAGTCAAATATGACACATATAGCATCTGCTAAAACAATTGCCTTTTCATCTTTTTAAAGCGGCTACGACAATCTGTATTATAAAAAACACTGCAGACATAATAGTCACTTTCTTATTATATGCATTATATATTTAGATGTATTTAGATTGCATGTCTTTGTTTAATAATCTCATTAAACTATCTAAATCTAGTACTATTTATTAGCACTGGCATATCAATATACTGTACTGTAGTCATGACAACCCATTATTATGATCCTTAGACTGTTAAATTATATTGCAAATGAAAAAAGTAAAAAAAAATACAAATCCATGATGCTTGTCCCACGTTTCTGTTGTCATACTATAAATATAAGCGCGCTAACGCTGTTAGCATCATGAGCTAGCTGCTTACTGACAGTAAAATGACTCATAAAGCGCCTACAAGGCACAAACAAACAAGCTAAACTATTTAAAAGCAGAATAACTTACCTTTCTTAAAATAGCTGCCTCGATCAGGTCCAGTGAGGGACGTCTTCTTTTCAAGTGCAGATTCAGCAATTAACCACACTCTCATTACACATCTGATTAGGCCATGTGCAAAAGGGTCATAAAAATATTACTAAATAAAAGTAATAATAGTAATAATTATTATTTATATAACATGCATTTTATAACATATATTTTATAAGCCTAGACGTTAACTATTAGGTTATATTTACACTAAAAACATTTTTTTCTCTATATTAAACTGACAGTTAAATAATAATTCAACTAAATTTGCAGTTGTTTATAAGAGTGTGTGTGTGAATGTGAAGGGTATCCGCTGCATACAACAAATGCTGGAATAATTGGCGATTCATTCTGCTGTGGCGACCCCTAATAAATCAGGGACGAAGCTGAAGGATAGCGAGTGCGTTAGGTAGGTAACTAGACCTCATATCCTATTGATACATTAATGTAAATTAACTTGCTTTTCCAATTGTATGTAAAATGTTTGTTGCCAATTTTATGAAAGTAGCCAAGCAGCATCAAACCTTGTAATATAGCCTAACAACATTGCTCAAAAAGTCAGCCCATGTATCATCATCCTGACGCAAACTCACAGCGTTCATCATGTAGTTTTGCCGCTGCTAGATCAAAAACAACAGCTGCCATTCGTGTTGATACACTCCAAAAATGATTCTGTTGGCCTGTCTATCTTAATAAATAATGTCTTACATTTTACACTGAATTCTGTCTAAAATATATAGATTTAGATTAGGCCACGTGCAAAAGGGTCATAAAATATTACTAAATAAAAGTAATAATAGTAATAATTATTATTTAAATAACATGCATTTTATAACATATATTTTATAAGCCTAGACGTTAACTATTAGGTTATATTTACACTAAAAACATTTTTTTCTCTATATTAAACTGACAGTTAAATTACTTTAATACATAACATATTACAAAAATTAGGATTATTATAATAACTTTTGGATTGCATTTGGTAAGCATATTTTTAATAGTAAGCATATTTTTTTCTAGTATTAATGTAAGACAATTATTTATCTGGGACAGTATATGTTGTAAAAAGTCAAATATGACACATATAGCATCTGCTAAAACAATTGCCTTTTCATCTTTTTAAAGCGGCTATGACAATCTGTATTATAAAAAACACTGCAGACATAATAGTCACTTTCTTATTATATGCATTATATATTTAGATTGCATGTCTTTGTTTAATAATCTCATTAAACTATCTAAATCTAGTACTATTTATTAGCACTGGCATATCAATATACTGTACTGGGTGAAGCACCTCCTCTTCACAAACTGTAGTCATGACAACCCATTATTATGATCCTTAGACTGTTAAATTATATTGCAAATGAAAAAAGTAAAAAAAAATACAAATCCATGATGCTTGTCCCACGTTTCTGTTGTCATACTATAAATATAAGCGCGCTAACGCTGTTAGCATCATGAGCTAGCTGCTTACTGACAGTAAAATGACTCATAAAGCGCCTACAAGGCACAAACAAACAAGCTAAACTATTTAAAAGCAGAATAACTTACCTTTCTTAAAATAGCTGCCTCGATCAGGTCCAGTGAGAGACGTTAACTATTAGGTTATATTTACACTAAAAACATTTTTTCTCTAAACTGACAGTTAAGTTACTTTAATACATAATTAGTATTTATGGAATATATTTAATTAAAGGATCACTGTGTATTCATATATTTACATACAGTTGATAAAAGTATCGAAAATAATGTTTAAATAAGTAATAAACTCAATTAGACTCAAATAAACTCACTTGCAGTTGCTCAGTAGCGCCGAACTTAAGCCCCGCCCACCGCCGCCATTTTGTTTTCCCGATTTCCCGCCCACAAATGCCGAACTAGCCAATCAGAGGCCGCCAATTTTACATAAGTGTAAAAAATGCAAATTTTTGATGACGCAGGTGTAGTACCAGGTCCGGGCTACAGGGGCGCAGTCATGAGCTCAGAGGATACACTGTGTAATGTATAATTTCAGGTTTTTGTGGTATATAAAGACTTGGCGCCAAACTTTGAGGGAGTGCTTCTGGGACTTAGATAAATGCATCCACAGTGCGGGAATTATAAGGACATGTCCCTTGTCCTTATAAACCCAAATGTCCCTGTGTTGCTGGTGCGTATTCAGGTCAAAAGTCCTTGTAAACCACAAAAACCAACACACACACACACACACACACACACACATACAACACACACAGACACACACACAT
>CAIGQS010000143.1:0-97500 GCA_903798195.1 Danio kyathit
CTACTGTATTCTCAAACATATTTAAACTTATTGTTCCACTGTGAATAGCATAGTTTCATTATAAAATGTAATAGGAATTGTACTCCTAGAAGTGGGTCAGGTGAGACTCAGAACCAACTAAATACTTGATAATTATTTCAAATTATTCTAAAAAGAAAAAAATGCCACACTCTCACAATTACATGATGTTTATGTACAATGTTTTCTGCTTTGAGCACATTTTACTGAAATTAAAATTCTACTGCTGCAAATTACATGATCAACATGCAAAGGGGAATTTTTATAATTGAAATACCTGTACTATCACCCTGTCCTCTGATTCTAAATGACTTCCATGACTCCCCTCTAAGTCTTCCTTATAACAATGACAGAAAGTAGTACAAGGTTCTTATAAATGGCTGTAATATACAAGAGTTCAATGTCAAATGAGAACCTATAATTAAATAACAAACCTGTACAACACTGTTCTTTGGTTGTGAATCACTGTTCTCAAGGTCAACTTTAACAGTAATGTTGTTTTAAAAATAAACACTTTATTAGCTGTTTGACAACATAGTCATTCCAACATTTGTGTGCCATCATAAAATCCAACAATGTATTTCCATTGCAGAGAATGATGCAGAAAACACTTTATCATGCTGATACATGAATTTGTAGACAAGCCTATTCACTCTTGCACTTCTTACTTCAAATCAATTTCTGGTTCAAACATGTGGATTAATTAACAGTATTTCCACTTGCCGTTATGTTGCATTTACTACATAAACTATATGGATCAGGTGCTCTAGCTGTTATGAATGAATGTAGGTGGGGAGTAATTTGCATATATTCATACATCTGCATATAATAAATGAAGCAACTTAAGTATTCACATTATTTAAAGAAGGGAAAACTGAAAATGTTTCATATTTGGATTATCAAATGCTTTAAGAGATCAAAGTAATGACTACATGGTAAAACTGGATGCAGATGTTCTGTTCTTATTGACAACTGAAAAACTTGAAAGAAAGAAGAAACAGCAAACCTGTACTATGGCAACACTGCAGTCAGATTCCCTATCCTCAAGGTCCACCTTAGATCAACATAAACACTGATTTCATATAATCACAGTACAAGTCAACACAAAAACAACAACACACTGATCATTTCTCAAACATGTTCCAAGTAAAACAAATGTAAGATTTGTATCTTTGGTCTTAAATACAGTGCAGATCTTCCCATGTCAGGGTACATTTTAAAATCCCTTGTTGTCTTCAAATCACAAGGGAAAACATGCACTGCTCTGTGGCGATCTACTCTGCAGAATTCATATTACATGTTTTTTAATTGGGGAAATGTCTCTCTTAAGAGGTCATCAAACTTCTTTGCAGGAACATTGAAGGGTGTTTGTTATGTGCTTCAATGGTAGAACTAAACACAAAAACTGTTTGTTGAAAGAAACAAATTGAAAGTGCTTATGCTGTACAGTTAGACAATAAGCTGTTAAAATCTGTAGTGTGGAATTACCCATACGACTGTTTAACACCGACATGTTCACATCCAAGATCAGTCCAATTCTAACTGATATTTTTCTTTCCACCTGTAATCGTTCCACTCTAAAATACAACATGGATCACGTGTTTTTTTCACGCAGACCATTTAAACTGGTTAGAATATTTATTTACACAAAAAATGATTAAGCCTTACTTGGAAGACATTGTTGGACTGGAAGAAGGCTCTTCATGTTCAGTACTACACACAATGAAATACAACAAGTGCAAGTTAATAACTAAATGCAAACTAATTTGCTATTATACCAAGTTGAATTGCAAAGGCAAATTAACTATCCTAAAAAGCAATCGAGTTTGCCCTATAAAAATGTATCATATGGTTTAGCAGGTGATTTATATATTTTACACGAAGCAAACTGGTTTGAGTCCTTGCTGATCCAGGAGGCTCTCATCTGTGGTTGCATGTTCTGAGTGTAAAAGTGCGTTTCCCCCACAGTCCAAAGACAGATTAGCTGGACTTGGAGTGCTAAATTGCCTTTACTGTATGTGTAAAAGTGTGAACGTGTATGAATTATCATTTTGCATCAACAACCCCTTTAACTTTTCTTGACACTGGGTTAAATGCCTTTGCAGGTCACAAAGTGGCACCTCAAGGGAGCATTTGTGGCAAGTCTCCATTGCAAATACCTATAAATACAAAAGTAAATCAAAGTTGTAACTTGTAATTTCCATTAACAATAAACGAAAAATACATATTTTTTTGGCATTACCTGTTCCTCACCCTGTGGATTCCAGGGTATTAATCGCTGCTGAAAGGTACTATGTATGCCATTGCCCTGTTCAGACCACTTTCATTCCTAAGGTTATCAATGGTATATCCACCAGGTGGCATTGGTATGTCCACTAATGACTTGTTTCTAGTGGCTCTCATTATTTTGAAGCCACCACTGTCTTTCAGTGCAGGGAAAAACTCATAGAGAGCTGTACAAAATTCACAAAAAGAACATTTACTGTCCTTAAAGCGTATGCGACGCTTCCAAGTCCTACAGTATGTAAAGACACTATTTCCTCTGGCCTTGGGACTGATATGATGTTGGAATCACACATACAAAAAAAGTCATGGCACCAGGGAGTTGTGAAATCTCTAGGCCTTGCCCTTACTCTATCCCTTGAACCATATGGCCTGTCTTGTCTTGCCATAAAAGTAGACATATCAGGAGCCTGACTCGGTCCAGTGAAAAGCTGTGCTGCATCCTGGAACAGCTGTGCTGCCTCACTGGTATTGTTTTCCATGAACCAAATCACAATTAATTACCAGCAAAGAATAAACAACAAAAGCTATAGAATAGATGATACAAAGGTGTCATTGACTAAATATTTTATTTCCATAACAGATTTCCAAATGAGTTATAATCAGGGCTTGACATTAACTTTTTTGATCACCAGCCACTGTGGCTAGTAGATTTCCAATATTACTAGACACTCACCATTTTCACTAGCCACACTTTTCTTGTTGGGAAAATATATTTTATATGCATATATTTGACTTTGACATGCTAAATGACTTATTAGATGTGTTATGTCCACATGCCTTCTCATTCATTTAACTTGTGTGTATTGTGTATTAGCTTTCTCAGTGTGCATGAGCAAATAGGTTGTGTCGCAATGCAATCAGTTTTTATTTCACATGACTTTTCAGGGCTCAAAATTAAGGATTTACCAAATTTATCTCTGACCACACCAAATAAGTATTTCTTAGCCACAATGTTTTAATGTGTTAAAACAGGGAAAATATAGCTGTATAGGTGCACTTTTTAATTCAACACTTTTCTTAAAAAAAAAAGACATTTAAAAAATAATTATTGTCATGTATCTAAAATATGCACAGTAATCTGTCCTGGCTAAAAGTCCCAGATCACCAGTTAACTACACATAATAAGAGGAATTTATGTAAAACTCGTACCATTCTGTCACTTAAATATTATTATTCCAAAAACTCACGCAAACGGGTAAAGAAATCTGAGATCTATTAGTAATTGAGTGAATGTCTTTGTTTGACATGTACTGAAAAGATTTGTGGAGTCAAATATAATACAATGTAAAAAACTTTAGGGACAGGCTTGACTGAAGGTATTATACAATCAGGGACTGCACAGAAACAATGTTATTCCTCTGAAGAGACTGAAAATGAAGACAAATTAATCTTCTGTCCACAAATGTTTCCCTCTGTTGTCAAGAGATTGATTGAGAAACAGGCAGCCAATCAGCTTTCGCTGAGCGCTTACAGACAGTCAATCAGCTTTCACTGAGCCACATACAGGCAGCCAATCAGCTTTCGCTGATCAGCGTGCAGACAAATATCCCGCCCATGGCGCTCAGTCTGAAGCGGAGAGTGGAGAGTGCAGAGCTTTGCTGTTTGCTCTTTAATTCCACTTATATTACGGTGTTGTGCGTCTATTCAAAGTAAGTGTTTTATATCTGACCTTTGTAGCCTTCGCAGATTTGCTGCAATTATCTTGCGGATTGAACTGATTTAACATATGTGCTTAATGCTAATATACTCTCTTGTTTTTAGCTCGATGCTACACTGTAAACACTTCTGTAATGCGATACTCGCGGGTTATCTACAGGGTTTCTGCAGGGTCTTAAAAAGTCTTCAATCGCAAAATTCAAATTTTAGGCCTTAAAAAGTCTTAAATTTAGTGAAATATTGTGTTGTGTGTCTTAAATCTTTTTTTAAACAGGTCTTAAATGTCCTTTGTCATGTAATGCTACCAAATCTGGCCAAAACCAGATAAATGTAAGCAATCAGAGACATGATCACGCTGCACACACGAGATGTAGAATCAGCCACTCAAGACTTGCACACATTTATTGAACAGGGAAGAAAAACCTATGTGTAACTTGTGTGAGAATATTTTGATGGTAAAACATATTTTAATAGAATGTATATTTTTAAATTATATTAGAGAATGTTTTATTCAGGAAATATTTTAAGTCAAATGTTTAAAAATGTGTTTTCTGGAGGAATTTTATCATTGATCAGACTGAAAGCTTATAAGACTTAATCAGTGTTGTTGTTATTTGTGTGTTTAAAAAAAACAATGATGTTTCAGAAGAGTTATGATTGTCAATTATATATTGAATATTTAATACAAGTGTTTCCATGAATATAGCCAGTGCTGCTGATATGGCATTAAAATATAAATGTATGCCAACAGCATGTAATTACAATAATTGTCTCCTCCTCCAGTGAAGCTCCTCCTCCTCCAGTGAAGCTCTTCCTCCTCCTCCAGTTCAGCTATAAACACTGGAATATTCCCATCAGGCTCCAGTGAAGAGTTTATTGAAGGACAGCGAGAACATGAGTGATCCAGAACCCTGCAAAATCAAAAATGAAGACTCTGAACAACAAATAGGTTGGTTTTTATTTCTGATCAGGGGTGGTGCAGGGGGTTGTTGGGCTTCTGGGGCTTCACCCCCGAATGTTTGTTCCAAAGCCATGAATCTTTTAGGTTTAAGTTTTGTCAAAATGTAGTTTTTCAACACATTATGCAGAAATAATTAAACTGGTTCATTATTGCTTTCCCACAGGATCAATAAAGCAATATCAGCTGGCCTTTATCTACCTCTTTTCTTTATTTAAGAGTTGTTGTTGTTGTTGTTTTTTTTAATCAGAGGCAGCCCCACAGCAATAAGCTCGTTCTGTCTCTCCTTTCTGAAAGCGAGTTTACACACCACACACACACACACACACACTGTGGTCCTGCATAGCCATGCCTCCTGTCAGTCACTAAACGCATTCGTCTCATCGCTGCACCACAATTGTACTTCATGTTTGTTACCAGGCTTAATTTCGTATTAAAGTAAGCTTGTTGGAAATTCTGAGGAGAACGTTGGGTTGCTATTGTAACTACACACGCAAGAGAGTCAGACAGTCTTGTCTTGTTTTATTAAGATTTACCTCAGATTTTGACTGACAGTTCTGATCTGACGAGATGCTACACACAGGCTGTTCTGATTAGCTGTGAGCTGTGAGAAATGATGCCTTAAATGAGGAGGATTTTAAGGGTAATTTAATCCAAATGATTGATTTGGTTAATAAATGTTCATTCCGTGCAGATTATTAAAGCAGAGAACATTTGTCCTCAAAAAGACTCAATTAATCCTTGTGTATTCTTCAAATTGACTACCCTTTTAGGGCTGCACGATAACAGAAAAAAATGATAATTACAATTATTTTGCTCAAAGTTAATCACGATGGATAATGTGATATTCCTTTGTGTGTGTGTGTGTGTGTGTGTGTGTGTGTAATATATATATATATATATATATATATATATATATATTATACCAAGAATCCAATACTTGTATAACTTAAATTTTGATTCGTCTTGTCCAATTTCTGCATGCACATTTTTTCACTTGCTACTCTGCCAGGAACTTCGCCGCTGGAGAGCAGCTTCAATAATAATCTAAACATTGGTTTAGAGATGGGCTACAAGATGTGCTCAAAAGTGTGGCTACATTTGGTGAAGACCGATAGCTAGGGCTGGGCGATATGGCAAAAAAAAAATCTCGTTTTTTTTTTTTTCATAAATTTGACCGATTCACGATTTCGATTTTTTTTTTTTTTTTTTTTTTTTTTTTTTTTTTTTTTTTTTTTTTTTTTTTTTTTTTTTTTTTTATTAAATTTTTTTTTTCTGTGTAACTATTTTACCAGCTTACCTTGTTCATTTAAATAAATGCTGAAACTAGTTTTTTTCATGCTCACTTGTAAAAGAAAAACAATAGTGTGACTAAACGCGGTTATGGCACTCTCTCATATAGGGATGCTAAACATAGCTACAATAGAAGTCACAGCAGGTCATATGTTGTGCAGCTTTGGGAAAATTTTATTTGGAGAAAATGACCAAAATGTAACTTGAAGATTAAAAAGGATTGGAGGGGAAATAAATATTCAAATCTCTGTACATAACAGAAAAATAAACAATAATAATGCAACAATAGTTTATCTGTATTAGTGGCATGGCAGAAATATTTGGACAGGCCTTGTCAAAGTGAGCGGGCACTTTCACTATAAAAAAATATAGCACTTAAATTATTTCATAACAATCAATAAAATAACAGCGGTTTATATCAAAAATTGGTAATGATATAAAATATACATTTTGATGGTAAAATATAACCATTTAAATGATTTTGTATTTAAACATTAAATAACGAATGCATCAAGTTAAATATAAAAAAAAACGAATGAAACACACACAGGATCAGGATATAAAGGACTATATTTAGCAGAATGCTGCTCTTTTTATCTTTGTAATTTTATAGTTTTATTTTTGTTATTTTAATTATTTTTTGTCTTCATAAATAACTAACGAGCTATAGACAAATATCTGCTTGACGTTTTGAAAATATGTGCGTAGCTCACCACCCAGTATATATTAAAGATCACCGTGAAAAAAAAAACCCACAGAAACCTGTTACATATCTATCTATATTTAAATGTCTATCTTATATTTAACTGAATCGTATAATGGCCTATAGCTGAAATGTTGGAAATTGCTTAATTTATTTTTATAAAACATTTGTCGATACGTATTGATATTTTTTGGAGTAAAAACTGCCGACATTTAAGAATCCGTATTTATTTTATTCATTCATTCATTTTACTAGTTTATTGGTGCATATATGGGTTATGATTTAATTCATACAGTACCTTGACAGCTACTGTGCCACTCCGTAATTCAAGCAAAAGTCCAAATTAAAGAAAGATTTGACTTTCTGCGGTGACCGACATTTACAACACGCCGTAACCGTCCTTCAGGTGGTGCGCAGTTCCCCGTCTCGCAGCTCGCGCGGGAGACACCGACGGCTGCGGGACGCGAACAACAGCACGACGCGCGTGGAAACATTCGCGAAGCTGGCAGGCTGACTGCGGGGCGCTTGTTGCTCTAGCGGGAAAATGTGCCGGTGTTCCCAATGGCCGGTCCGCCCTGGCGCGCTTCCGCTACCAGCTGTGGCAGCACATCAACAGAGCCGCGACGTCAACACACAGAATCAGCACAATTCAGCACGGTTGTCTAACAGTTTAGAACGGTTTGGAATGATAGTGGAAAAGCGGCTTTAATATTTTTATTAAAAAACCGCGATTCCTCGATTTTGTAAAAAATAAAATCGTCTTAAAACGTAAATTCGAATTAATCGAAAAAATCGAAAAAACCGCCCAGCCCTACCGGTAGCAAAGTGTAATTATTGTAATAAACTAATAAGTTAGAAAGCAGAGTGTTGAGACCAACATGACAAAGCATCTGTGGTTGGTTCACATACTTCACGAATATCGAATTAAAAGAATGGTGTGTTGGGTTCATTGTGCTTCCCGCGGGTGCAACTAACAGTTGTGCATTTTAGTTTAACTTTTGAGTGCGATGAGCAGTTCGGTGTTAGATTTTATTTCAATATCTTGAGGTGAAATAAACTGCGCATTCTCTCCACCTCCTCATTCATAAACAGCGGGACGCGCTGCTGAAGCACGCAGGAGAGACGGCTTTACACTCTGTCATTCATAATCTTAGCTGTTGTATTGGAGTCTATAGAATATAAAGTAGAATGTTTTTTTTTTAACAGTCCTGATATGTTTAATCTTTTTCTTTTGCAAAATTTTTGTCATTTCTCTTCTGCAAATTAGATTTATTTTTTTTTTATTCTGCTTGATTCTATTAAAACCGAAAGCAGCGCCTGTCAATTGGGTTTTTCCATAAGATACACCTTTGTGAATGTTTTATTTTAGTGTGTCTTTAATAATGTGCCTTTTAATGATTTTATTCTTTCAAAGCAGCACTCAGACGCAAATTTATCCTTGATAACGTGGCATGAGAGCGATGCATGTGTTGAATGATTGCTTTTTTTTTTTTTTTTCCCGCACGATCAATTCCTGATCCTTTACATAATTTTTTTTATCAAAAGACAAGATAATTTAATTACATTCGATGTGCTAAAATATTTGTTAAACGAATGTTTTTAAAAAACAAAAAAACATATATACATATTAAAACTGTAAGACTGATTAAAGTGCATGGTCTAATTGAAAATAAAGGAAATTAGTTATTTCATTATTTAATGCATATAATAGGCTAGTCTTGTTATAAATTCAGTTAATTGATCTGAAACTTTTAATTGCATTTTCTTTTTTAGTAAATAATAAAAGTTGCATCAGATTGATGAAAACTAACCTGAATACCCGAGTGAACAGGGCCATAATTATTTTTTTTTTTTTTACACTGAAACAATTGGATAGTGTCTTCTGTCTACATGACTTGCAAACGCGTCGGAAAAAAAAAACTGCTGAATCTCTGCAAATATTTGGTTAACTTATAAAACAAATGTTGTCTGGTTTAGTAATGCATAGAAAAATACAAAGCAGAATTCTCCTGAGCTCATTAACCCACTGATGACAGCCACTTTGTGAAGGCTTTTAAGGTGCTTTTGGACTGAACAGGAGCAAAGGCTACCTGATCAACATTACATTCCTCAAAAAATAAACATTTGCAATCTAGACGCAGTCACCTCATGCTTGTGTTGCGGTACAATCCGTAAACTCCACTCATTAAAATAACGGCTTGGTGTTTATACTGTAAAATTGTGATATTTAATTAATGATCGTGGGCCACAAATATCGTATTGTGATAATAATCGATTAATCATGCAGTCCTATACCCTTTCATTATGTTCTTGGCTGTTTTTGACCCATTGACTTCCATTATAACCACACTTTTTTTAACCACAAAGCCAAGACACCAAAGATTGTTGGTGTTTACCCTGTTGGGAGGAGGTAAAATGTGTAATTTTTACTGTTGATCATCAGTTGGCAGCATTAACCCTTTAGATAGGCCTGTTTAAAAAAGTTTCTGTCTTTTATGTGGAGTTCAGTGGAGTAAACAGCAGATTATAGTGTGCGTGCATAAATACACTTTGTAGGGGGACCAACAGTTTTAACCCAAAAATGACCAGTCTACCAGATGAACAAGAGCAGGAGTCAGAGATTCAATTAAAAGAAAGTTTACTGTAGATAGTTTGCAGTTTCATCGCAAAAAGCTTGTAGACCGCTCTACATACAATCTCAGAACAACAACAATTAGACTCTTACATAATGCCATGAACTGCGTCATATAGGTGTTTAAACCCCCAGGGGTCGAAGATCAGTATACGCGTTTTGATACGTCTTCTCCTCATAATGCCAAAAAGAACTTAAATTACACTTTCAGTTTTGATCGTACAGATAATCAATACATCAATTGAATCTGTTAAGTGTCTAGTTTTTATTGTGTACACTCACAATGCCAACAAACGTGTGTGCTTTTGCAAAATAAGGATAATAAACAGTGTAGGCATTCTCTCTTTTCTCTCTCTGCGAACTGTTTTTAGAAACGCGTCAGTAAAGTGCACTGAAACTCCAGGAAAACAAAACGCACAGATAACTGGAAAGGAATATTTGAACCAATCGGTTTACAATATACTGATGCCCTGTTTTTTTAGGCTTTATTGGTGATAATGGTCAGGAATGTTAAATCATTATTACCTTTTTAGCATAAGCAGAGGAGAGAAACTAGCCAGACAGTAATGTGTGAAGTGTTGAGCAGGCTAAATCTAAAAAAAAAAACATCTGTATTTTTTAGTAAGTGTACTTTTTTTTTTTTTTTTTTTTTTTTTTTTTTTTTGCTTTATTCTTGCCATAATAAAAATATATATTTGGTAGAGTAACCCATGTTCTGCTGTCATTAATGTTTTAATAAATTATAATAGGTAGAACTGTCTGAGATAGGAACAAAAGCAAGTGATGCATCAAAGTTTGATTAAAAAAATATTGAATGGTTAGAAAAATTTTTATAGTCATTAAAATATTTTTTTAAAATAAAAAAGTAATTAGTTTAAAAACATTGAACGATATTAATGATATGATGTAGTTCCGGAAACTTTCTACTTCTCTGTTTATCTGTCTGACTTTACATTGGGTTGCTTTTGAGCGCCCCCTGTCGTTTTAAAGAATATCACAACGCCAAGTATAAAGCGAGGTGCACGCGCAGTCAGCGGCGGTGCGCGATGTGACACCAGGCGAAAGTATAAATCTAGCTTCTCTCTCACACTCCCCACACACCACTATATTCCATATAAAAGGCAGAAACATTTGCACTGTACTGATAATCAATAGTAAAAAGCACAAATCTCTTTCCAACAGGGAAATGTAACGGTGGTGTGGGAATGGTGATCCCCAAAAAATAAAATAAACGAACATTAGAGATTGTCAGCCTGATCTGGTGTATTTATCAACTACCGTGGGTTCCCCTTCGAGAGGGGAACTTCAGTGCTATGTGGAAACTTCCATTATGAGTATTTCATTCAGAAAGCCAATCATCTGAAAGAGTATGTAAACGGGCCAATGAGTTGGCAGCTTCAGCTTGCGCACCTGATGCTCGTTGCAATTAATTTGCTATAAGAGCACATGTGCGAGCAAAGCCAAAGCATCATTTTCACCTCAGAGACTTCAACAGCCTTCTGAGAGAGTCGATGAGGGTTCCTCCAGCTGAGTTTCATTTTTTCTTATGTTTGGGGAGTGAACGAGAGCGATCTCCCGGTCCAGAGTGTGTGACACGCAGCGGCAGACGATCGAGCTGGGTTTCTCCTTTGCCTGGCGTCCTTTGGATCCGGTCCTCCAGAGCGGTATGTATTGTTGCGAATTTCCTAAAAGAGCAACATGGTCGTGCAGCGTCTTTTTCAAGACATTGCTCGACTGTGCGTTTCTGGATGCGGTGGTTTCCTGTCCTCGGATGATGGGCACGAGCTCTGCGTTTTATGTTTGGGGGTCCAGCATGTTAATGCGGTGCTCGCGGGCAGTGCATGCCATCACTGCGGTGGCATGGCTGTTGCGCATTTAAGATCGCGGTTAGCTCTTGCAAAAGGGCCACCCACCGCAGTTGTCCCCCGCTCTGCGGTGGGCACTCGGGCAGATCTGAGGATTACAGTAAGAGTAAATCTGCCGCCCTCGGGTTTGTGGACCTCTCGCTCCTCCACGCGCTCCATCCAAGCTTCGAATGAGAGAAGCGCTCCATCCTCGGATGGCCGCCCTCTCACTTGATGACACCGAGGCTCAGATGTCCACCGCTGCATCGGAGGTTGGGCTGTCATGATCTGATGAAGGATCCCCTCCCCTCCGCTCCCTCCCCTCGGGAGCGAGCGCAGCGGCAGCCGATCTTGAAACAGACATGATATCCGTGCTTTCCTGGGCTGTTTCGGTCATGGGTGTAGAGATGGTCTATCCCCCAGCCCCGCGGCCGGACCGACTAAATGGGTGTATGTGGAGGATTAAAAGGCAAGACCTTCTAGCCTCCCATCCCTTTCTTCCCGAAAGTGCACAGTGGGCTCACGCAGTCTTGAGGGCACCTTTCTCTGCCTAATCTGGCAAAATATGAGCGGAGTCGACAGTTCACTTTCTTGACTCCCCCATATACCAGTCTGGCCTGTTCGGCGACACCGTTGGTGGATTCACCCAGGAATTCACGGCGGTGCAGTCGGATTCAATGGACCATCCATCGGCGGGGATGTAAGACCGTATTCTCACGGCAGCCCTTACGTCCAGGAGAATGGAGACTCCACCCCAAGTCGATTCAGCTGATATGGGCCGATTCGGGGAAGCCCAGGTCGATCTGTTTGCTTCCCCCGAGAACGCTCATTGCCAGTGGTTTTTTTCCCTGACCGAGGGTGCACTGGCTCACAGCTGGTCTCGGGGCATGCGCAAATATGCGTTTCCCCCAGTGAGCCTGCTCGCGCAGCTCTTGTGCAAGGTCAGGGAGGCCGAGGAACAGGTCTTGCTAGTTGCGCCTCTCTGGCCCAACCGGACTTGGATGTCAGAACCCTCACTCCTCGCGACGGCCCCCCCCTGGCAGATCCCTTTGAGAGAGGACCTACTCTCTCAGGGACAGGGCACCATCTGGCACCCTCACCTGGATCTTTGGAACCTCCACGTGTGGTCCTTAGACACGAGGAAGACTTAGGTAACCTACCTATGGCGGTGGTTTATACCATTACTCAGGTGAGAGCCCCCTCAACGAGGCGTGCCTACGCCTGAAGAGGAGTCTATTCACTAAATGGTGTGTCTCTCGCAGAAGAAGACCCCCGAACTTGCCAGATCAGCGTTGTGCTTTCTTTCCTCCAAGAGAAGCTGGAGAGCAGGCTGTCGCCCTCCACACTCAGGGTTATGTGGCTGCCATCTCCGCTCACCATGACGCGGTGGCTGGCAGCACCGTGGGAAGGCATAACCTCATCATCCGGTTCCTCAGAGGTGCTAGGCAAATTAATCCACCCCGCCCCCCTCTCATGCCCTCTTGCTCTTATAGCCAAATTAATTGCAACGAGCATCAGGTGCGCAAGCTGAAGCTGCCAACTCATTGGCATTTCATTGGCCTGTTTACATACTCTTTCAGATGATTGGCTTTCTGAATGAAATCCCCCATAGTGGAAGTTTCCACATAGCATTTCCGTTCCCCCCCTCAGGGAACGAGGGTTACTTTAGTAACCAGAGCGTTTCTGGTAGGATGTCCTATTTTCAGTCCAACACTGACATCTCTTGGTGCATTTGTGTTACTTTGATCAACTTTGTGAAGTGATTAGTTGTGTTACTATGGAGACAGATTAAACTCAAAAGAATTCACGCAAAAGATACGATGTACACATCCGTAGCCAAATTCACATGCATAAAACCAAATTCATGTGCGCAAAATAGTTATACATATTCACAAAAACAATTCATGGCACAAAATAAAAATACATATTCATAAAATACGTTTCACAAATGCAAAATGTAATAAATGCAATGTTTTATTTTGGTAGTGTCGTGTGTTCTGTTAGTTTCAGTTTTGCTTTGGCCTACGTGGATGCGTGGGAGGAATGAGTCAAGACAAGATGATTGTCTTTTCCGTATAACTTTTACTTAACGTCTTGAACAACACGATACACAGTTAACTCACACAGTACAGGTGGCATAAACACACAACTTATACGTTCACTGCTGTTCGGTGCTCTTGCTCCGGCACAGAACGGTGCGATGAACTTCCCGTACACAACGTAACTAAGTCCATTCTCTCTGATTGCCGTAACTAAACAGCCAATAGAAATGAGAACAGAATAAACACAGTAAATAGGCTTAAATGGACTATGCGCTCTTATACAATAGTTTTGTAGCCTAATCTTGTTTAGGCGATCATTTGGAGTTTTACTTTTTAAAGGTCTGCAAACATCAGCAGACATGTTAATCTTATTTGCAGTGTTGGGGGGAAAGTAATACAATACAATCTAAAGTCACTTAAGAAAAGGAGCTAAATGTGTCATTTTTTAAGGAAAGTAATGTGAAAGTAGTCTATTAGTTTTGTTATTTTGCATTTAAAAAAAGAGGTTTATTTAAAACGCTGCTTATTTGCAGTTTATTAAGCATTTACACTTTATTTGATAAATGGGCTTAATTCAATATGCTTGTTCTACATTTTATTTAAATTAAATGTAAATATTAAGTTGCATCAAGTCTCATCACTCCTTATCGCACTATTATGTTTTTCTCTTCTTTTTCATTCTTTTATAACCTGTTTTAGCACATTTTTATATGTTTTTATCTTTTTTTTTATTATCTGTTTTTTTTTCTTATTCTTGTTTCTTTTATTCCTGTTTATGTAAAGCACTTTGAATTGCCACTGTGTATGAATGTGCTATATAAATAAACTTGCCTTGCCTTGCCTTGCCTTATTACTGACCTGAATGCGCCACCTACTGGAATGATTTAGTTTTTATTCTGCAAAGTCTTTTCTGTAGGAGTGATTAATGTGCATAATTTCACAAAGACAGGATGTGTTTAATTGTTTTTTTCATATTTTAAAATAATAATATAATTTAAATAAACATTTACTCAAACTAGCTAATGGCCACCACGATGTGGATCACCATTAATGCAGTGTTGCCTTTAATTTAATTGCAAATAAGTTTACTAAAGCCGTGATAAGCAAATAAACACTTTATGTTGTCATATTTTCATTGACCGAGCTGGGAATATTCGTGTCAGTTTATCTTCATAATTTTTATCTATAATTGTAATTTATGATTATTATCTATAATAATCTTAAAATATTTTTTTTCATTAGCCACATGTTATTCTATGTGTACGGTAAGTCATTTATGACGTAATAATAAATTAAAATAACAAACAAATAGGCTTATTAATGATAATTAAAAAAAAATTAAAACTTAATTTATTAAAACTGACGCGATTCTCTCAGCTCTTCTCTCGGTCATGCGACTGTAGGTCAGAGGGCAGGTTATCAGAGCAGTGATCAGCCCGATTTAAAATCATGTACAGCATCAAACATGTTTAAAATGATCCAAGAGCCTCGATTTGTGTTGAAAAAGATCCAGAAAAGTATTAATATTATATTTATATTTTACATATTACTAAAGCACAACAACAGCCTGTTTACGTTCATTAGATATAATGTAAATTAGGTTTTAGTCAGTGATAGTCTAGCTTGAAGCCAGCGTATCTCTTTCTCTGTTCGCCATGCTGGAGAGGCACAGTCTGTGCAAAAGAGGCGCAGAGTTGGTGACATTGAATACAGCTCTCATCTGATTGGCTGAAAGGTACGAGTTGCCTGTTTCTGCCAGGACAGTCTCAAAAATACACACACACGTATCCAGGGGGAGTCGTGCGTGAAAGAGGATTTGCACATTATCATTCAGGATAAACATTCAAAACTTTTTGTACACTCTTATACATTTGCAAATGGTCTTTTGCTTTTGTGAAATGTATTTTATGAATACAAATACAAACCTTTATTTCACCTGAAATGACGAAGACAGTTTGCTCGAAAAGCGCCTTCTTCCTCCTGCTGTTGATCCAAAAATGCCCGTGAAAGATGACCCAGCAATTGTGTTGTTTTGACTCAGCGTCACTGACGGTGGGGGATGTGCAGCTTTGATTAGAGGTGTACAAAAGGTGGTAGTAAGAAATTTAAACATTCAGAAAGTTAGATAAATCTCATTTTAATTATATGAAAATGCAAGAAATCTGTTAAGTTACACTATTTTCATTGCATTTAAACAATTAGTAATTTTACAGCTGTCAGTATTACATTATGTCTATAAGTGTGTGTGTGTGTGTGGCATCCCAGTCAGCCCCCGCTGTGAGTTGATTTGACCCAAGGAACTGGGTTGATGTGTCTGTGTGGTGCTACACTGTTAAAAATTGTCCCGTTAAAAAACGGTAAGTTACTGGCAGCTGCAGTTGGCAGCAATGTACTGTTATTTTACAGTATGTTGCTGTAAAAATACATGGACTACATTGATATACACAATACTCAAGTGAATAAATTTTGTTCATTGAAAGCGACTGCCTCAAATTGGCCAATTGCTGTATGAGTATATGAAATAATGTGCTATATATGCTTAGAAGCATACTTATAATGATAACTTATTTAGTTCATTTAAAAAGTTACTTTTAACCCAAATGTCTTAAATTTCACAGCAGCACACAAACATGTAAAGCTGGAATTAACACAGAGAGATTCTTACTGCATCAGCAACTAAACAGCCACTGTCTTTAAGTAAAGAACATGCAGAATAACATCAGCAGCTCATTGTTCCTCTTTGACTCAAACACTGGCTCTACTCTCCTCCACAACGGTGACACGCAGCAGAAATTTGCTTCAGGTTTTACAGTAAAATACTGTTTTTACCTTGATTTAACGGTAAACTACTGGCAGCTGTGGTTGCCAGCAATCTACTGTTTTTTTACAGTCTACTTCCGTAGTTTAAAATAACAGTATATTACTGTTAAAATACATTTTTACACTGTGTTTTTACCTCTCACACCTTTAACCCTTTAAACCCCAGAGCAAATACCTCAGTTTTAATTGAAGAATTCCAAGTGTCCACACTACTGAGTGTTCAAGAAACATGGAGCAAAGCTGAAGTAAATGAACTAATTAAATGACTAATTAAATGATAATTGAGGATTAGCGATGAACAAATGAAAATACTGAAGGGAAAAAACAAGAACAGAACATAAAATAACAAAAACTGAAACTTCAGTCACAGCTTTATAATGAAATAACCTGAAGGTCAACAAATGATTAAATCATTAAAATATCAGCAGATGATTAAACAACTCCACAAACATCATCAGCAGCTACACTTATTACTAAAACATTTATTTTTGTATAACATCTACTAAAGTTCTTCTTGAGATAAAGGTTAACATTTTACGTCACCATCATGGAGAACAGTTTGCTTTTTGCTCTTAGCCCTGACATTAACATTCATTATTTTGGCTTCTGCAATTGTTAAGAACTTTGTTTAAAAAGCTCTTTTGATATGGCAAACAAGCCAAAAAATTTAATAAGATCTGCTGATGTTCATATTGTTTTAATAAGGCAGAATCTGTTTTTACTTAAAATAATTTACTACTCTTGTCCAATGTTTAATTTATTGTTAAATGTTATATATATGGCTGTATGTGGCATTGAATTCTGGAAGTTTTTAAGAATAACTTGGACAAAAACACTTTACTCTATGGTGAAAGTTGCACTCAAAGAGACGTCAATAATCAGCATATGAAACAACGGTGACAAAATGAACAAACAGGACAAAATGAACAGTTTAACTCACAAACATCACTAACTGGCTACTGAAAGTCTAAACATAAACAACAGCAGAATCAAACACAAATAAAGAAAACTGTAAGACCATTATACTACATCATTTTCATGCCCCAATGCATGCTGGGATATTTGTACTGTGCCACACCCAGCATGCATTGCGGCATGAAACATTTTAATTGTTACCATTGTTGAGGTACAAGGTCTGATTCATGAGGTCTGAGTGTGACTTTGTTTTAACTGAACTGTTTTTGTCTGTTATTTCTTAACTCTGTAAAAGAATCAGGTATTTTTCCTGTTTCCACTTCTCATTAATAAATTATTATCTGCACCAAGCATAAATATTGCATGAGGCCCATCATCCAGACCTTTATCAAAACATTTACCAGATCAAATTTCAGACAACTAAATTTATCTACCTATTGGCTTTCCAGCTTTATTGCTATAATAAAAGTGTTTAATAAACTTTGTGTTACAGCAGCAGGAGAGGCTAACTTTAGAAATTCAAGGGCGAAGAGCCCAACTAAACCAGCTCCTCACTCCATTACGGTGACACACAAAAACAAAACTTTCTAAATTTCTGTTGGTTCTTAATAAGAATGGTATGGAAGTCAAAGCGGTCAGTAATAAGTGTGTCTGCTGTTGTTTGTGTTGTTTAATGATCCTCTGCTGAGACTGAAGGTGTTTTATTTGACTTGATTTTATTTAATGTTGTAACTGACGTCACTCTTTGTGTTTCTTGTTTCTCTTTCCTTCAGTGATTGTGATCATTACAGCAGGTGTTCATCAGTGTCTGAATTCACTCATTAGTGTTCATTAACTCTGTCAGGTGAACTATATTAGTGAACTAGTGTATGGAATAGTGAACGAGGGCACAAAGTGTAATTTCAAACACAGACTTGAAAACGTCGAATCTGAGCTCTGTTAACTCACAGTTTTCTGCTGTTGGTTACTTTCTCGAAAACAGAAATATTACCCAGATGCACTGTTTTTAACAGCATAATACTGTTTTACTGAAAAAAACATTATTTTACCGTTGAATCTGACCGTTTTTTAACAGCAATTTTTTACAGTGTAGGGTTGCGTTGATTCAACGCTTAGCAATAATTACCCAGAAAATAACCCAGGTTTGGTTCCATAGCACTACCCAAAAACTACCCAAGACTCTGAAAATAACCCCCAAAATTACCCAAATGCCAAATGCTCAACCCAAGATTTGGGTAGAAAAAAATATCCCCTGGTTTTTTAGAGTGTATTTTCCCCTTTTCAAGATTTAAAGGGCACCTATTTTACCCCTTTTTTTTAAGATGTAATATTAATATTATGGTTCTTCTGAGTGTGCCAGTTTAGGTTCAGTTCAAAACACAATTCAGATTTTTTTATTATGATGTGTTAAAAAGTGCCATTTTGGGGGCGTGTACACAGTTCGCTGTTTTAGGGGTGTGTTGCTTCACATGAAAATTAGTTTCGACTTCCCGCCCAACTTACCAAGGGGGCGGAGCCAAGAGCTCCCTATGGCAACAGACAGAGAGAAGCAACATGAGTGAGAGGACAAGCATTCAGCTGTACATGTACGACTCGGACACACAGACCAAGCAGAGACTACAAAATCATTTGTGTCTTTGTATAGTTTTACAGCCAATTGTGTGCTAGTTTAAAACTCTGAGCTTGTGCACCGAGACTTGCGGCGCCGGTGTGTGTCCCGATAGAAACTTATGTTTAGAATTCAGAAATGCATGCTGCTGCGTAGCGCAACGCTGCATGTCGCCGAGCGGCGCTTCTGGTGTACGACCTGCTTGAGGCTATAACTAAAGGGCGTCATACACCGGATGCACCGCTCAGAGCCACGACACGGCACACCAGACGCGCACATTCGCATGTTATTTAAAATGAATAGTAAGGCAGAATAGTGAGCAAACCCCCGGGTCCTCACTTTCATCCGTGACATGCACCCCCTCTCTCCCGGTACTCACTTTCATCTGCGACACTGCGAAATGCATGGCGCTGCACGTCGTTTGTTCGTTATTTCCAATGGAGGGCAGTGCACGAGAGGAAGCTGAAGTTTAAGGAGACACAATGAAAATACACATGTATGCAAACCCACCAAAACTCACAAACACTGGCGGCGAGGAGAGCGATAATGTGGTGAATGTTGAGCCCAATGAACCTTACATCTAAAAATAGAGCAAGGGTGTTTCTTTGGTGACGTCGCTTGACTCACACGCTGAAAATGGAGGACGTGAAAACAAACTGAGCATGGTAATGCGCACCTGTCAATCATATTGTTGGGGCGGGAACCGCACTCCTACGTAAAGTTGCGGTCGATCTCAAAACCGCTCCAATTGGTCCACCGTTTTTATGTTGGTAAATTGAAAAAAAAAAGGACTGGGTGTGCTAATATCACCACAATATGACAGTATGCACTATACCTTCACATATGTCTGTCCAAACAGCTTGAAAAGTAGATTTTTCACCATAGGTGCCCTTTAAGATGAGTCTTTTGCTAGGTTAGGTTACTTTATTTATACCCGAAGGTAGATTTGGTTTGCAGTCAAGAGTTCTCATCTCACAACAGTGCCACACAGAAAGCTCACATGATAACAACAAGAAATGAACATTAAGACATAAACATAGAAACACCTATGAGGAAATATCACTTCAAGTGTCCACCCCCCAATCTAAAATAAATCACTCTAAAAATATACAAGTCACTGAAACATCTCTGCTTTAGTCTATGCCTTATTTAAATGTCTGATGGCTGCTGGTATAAAACTATTTTTATATCGTTTTGTTCTACAGCTTAATACTAAAAACCTACGACCAGATGGAAGGAGCTGAAACTCTGAGTGTAGAGGATGAGCAGTGTCACTTAAAATTGAATTTGTAATTCTCTGTAGCTGCCTGGTGTACACAGCCTCTAAATTGGCTAGTGACACCCCGGTCAACTTACTGGACCACTTAACTAGTTGATTTAGTGAGTTTGTGTCTCCAGAATGTGTCTATATAAGTTTCTATAAAGTTCAGCTCAAACACACATCAGATTATTTGTTATACCTATATGCTTTAAACACCTTAGTGGATTTAAAAAGTTTTTCAAAATTGTCTTAAAAATGTTTAGAGTAAAGATTTTGATCAACTCCAAATGCTGAATATATGCGTGTTCGTCTGTGTATGCGTGAAAGTGGAAAAGTAATGTAATGTATCAATAATCCATGACTGCAACAGTAAGAGGCAAAAAAAAGCTAAACAAAAAAAAATTTATTTTGGCGTGGCGTGTGACGTCATAAAGCGGCGCCGCTCCTGCGCTGTGATTCAACTGGAGAAAGGTTTGTTTTAAAACTTTTATACAGATATAAACCGATTGATTAAAGATTCAGGTATTCATCTGATGCTAAATTATGTACCTGCTGTTTAAATGTTATTTTTAACCCTTCATACAATGTAGTACTATTTTACTCACAGTAATGAAGGCTATTGATTGAATAAAGCAACATAAATGTGTGTAATAAGTGTTTTAATAAATGTTTAATTTATTAAATAGCATAATGTCATTCCATTCTAGGTATACATCACTATATATAAGAAATTGAGTAACGTTACTAGTTTTAATCAGCTCATTTGTGGCTATTGTTTCCTGCTCAGACTTACTCTTTTACCTGATTTCTTTATGTTAATGACTCTCATATAAAGAAACTGTTGAAGCAAGTGTTGAAGAGAAGTTATTTTGTTTCTGTTCATTGTTTTATTTATTTTAAACTGAACATTTTTATTGTTTTGTTCATTTTAAACAGGATAAAGTGTCCAAACACAGAGAAAACTCCTGCTGAAGCGACTGATCTCCACACTGTTATAAAGATGGCGTTTATTAAAGAGGAGAGTGAAGATGTGAAGATTGAAGAAACATTCAGAGTCAAACAGGAAGATCTGCAGGAACAAACAGGTTGATGATTTTCATTCTCAAAGACCAACTCAGTCATTTGATCCTCATTCAGATATATTTTAATAATAAGAATACTAAATTAAATTCATCTTGCAGCCCTGAGTGTGCTGCCTAGTTCTCCTAAATGCACATAAGCACTCATTGAAAGACAGGAATGAGTTTCTTGTTACTTGTTCATGTCTTTTGTCATTATTTTTATGTATTATTAGTCTCCCATTTTCTCTACCTTCTTAAGGTTATTGCTTTTCTTTTTCTCCTACTGTTTTTGTAAAGCATCCTTGAGCACTGGTGCTATAAAAATTTCATTCATAATGGTCTTTAAAAGTCTTACATTTAACTTGAAACCTGCAGAAACCCTGGTTTAAAGTATGTCAAAAACTGTGGATGCCCTCAATTTTAAACATGCTGAATTAAATGGACACTAAAATAATTAATTGTCCTAAAACATTGTACAGTATTCAATAATGGATTAAATAATGGATTACAGCATCCTGATGATACGCACAAATTTGAGTGTAAAGTTCATCAGAAATTCTCAGAATATTGACCATATTCTTCACGTACCAGCAGGCGCTGCCATTGGAATCTTTTTGCTTGAGACTTTTTTTAAAAATCAATTTTTAGATCCTAAAATCAGTGTTATGCTGCTTGGGACGATAACAGTTTTCAAGGTATACCACAATTTGAAAAAAGTTGTTTTACGGTTTGTTTTGAGTTTTTTAGGACAACAGTATCTCCAGCGGAAAAGATATCCAAAGATGCCGTTTTAAGTCATAAAGAAATCTGTGTTTATAAAACTAATGAAGACATCAGAAGTCAATGATTCATTTGACTTATACAGCCTGACATGTTTACTGCTCCAAAATATTGTAAAAGTTTCTCAAAAGGAAATATATTGTGTTCAAAGGGTAAAAAATGTGTTTGTTTTTTTACCCAAACATTTAAACAGAATATATTTTAGAGCAGTAATCACAGTACAGTGAAAGTGATATTTTTATTCAAGGTTATCATACCGTAGGAATCTTTTACTGGCCCATGTCTAATGCTGCTTGATGTTGCAAAGTCATTGATTCATTTTCTTTTCGGCTTAGTTCCCTTTATTAATCTGGGGTCGCCACAGCAGAATAACCCGCCAACTTATCCAGCACATGTTTTATGCAGCGGATGCCCTTCCAGCTGCAACCCATCTCTGGGAAACATCCATACACACTCATTCACACTCATACACTACGGACAATTTAGCTTTACCCAATTCACCTGTACTGCATGTCTTTGGACTGTGGGGGAAACCGGAGCACCCAGCGGAAACCCATGCGAATGCGGAGAGAACATGAAAACTCCACACAGAAACGTCAACTGACCCAGCCAAGGCTCAAACCAGCGACCTTCTTGCTGTGAGGCAACAGCACTACCTACTGCACCACTGCGTCGCCTGTTGCAAAGTCATATTTTCTAATTTTATTATTTTCTTTGTATGTATAAACATGAACACACTTGTTTGTAGAGCAAGTAGTGTGACTGTTTTCTGTCGTTTATTATTCCTGATTATTTCTCCAATAGGCAACTGAAGTTCTAAAACAGGGGTGTCCAAACTCGGTCCTGGAGGGCCGGTGTCCTGCTGAGTTTAGTTCCAACTTGCTTCAACACCTGCCAGGAAGTTTCTAGGATCTAGTAAGAGCTTGATTAGCTGGTTCAGGTGTGTTTGATTAGGGCTGGAGCTAAACTCTCCAGGACACTTGCCCTCCAAGAACCAAGTTTGGACACACCTGTTCTAAAACAATAGCATATGAGATCAGGGCCCTGTTTCAGAAAGGAGGTTAAGTGAAAACTCAGAGTATTTCAACCCTGAAATGAGAGAAACTCTTTCTGTTTCAAAATAGCAGGTTTGTCAAACTCAAGAAAGCAATGTAAGTCAAGCCTGTTTCTGAAATAGAGGTAACTCAGAGTCAGTTACCGTGGTCACTTACTCTGTGAACCTAACCTGGTCAGGAGCAGGTTTTATTCTCTAATCTCTTGAGTTTATGTCGGTCTCCTCCCCTTTTTTAAAGACAAAGTGGAATTTCTCGCTTAGCCTTGCGTTTCCAGTCACCTATTTTTTGCATTTTGGATAGGCTATGAGCATAAAAAATCAGTTGATGGAAACGTCATGATGCACATAACTTTTGAAATATAGGCTTAAAAAACATGTGCATAACTGAGTAGGATAAACTTTTTATTCGATAAGAAAAGATAAACTTACGTAAACTACGCAAGCACTTTTACTGAACAAATTCCAGTATGTGCATTAAAAAATGTTTGTTATAAGAGATCATATGATAAAGATGTGTGAATGGACAAACCAGCAGGCTGAGCACACTGTAAAACATCTGAAATGTTGTTTTGGTCATTCTAAAACGCCTAACCATTTTAGTATTAATGTTATTATATTATTAATTACCTCCAGAGAGTCTGGAGCGTGTCAAGAGCGTCTGATCTCCGTGTCTCATGGCTTCAAACGCCACCACGTGTTCATTGTGTGCCGGCATTGTCCTCTGAGGTGAAAGTCTTTTAGTAAATAAAGAAAAGATTCATGTAGCTTCTTCTACCGCAGTAAATTCTGTTTTTACTGTTGATATTTGCCGCCAGGTAATCAGGAAGTGACGATTTTGTTCTCTTTGATTCATTGGATGGAAACGCTGCTTTATTCACACGTCTTTTATGTGGTATTCCAGTTCTGCAAATAAATTTAATTCGCATTTTTGGATGGAAACATCTATGCCTACTTACATGTCACACAAAGAACAAAGTCACGTACGAGAATGGCTTGTCCTTCTTTAATGAATAATTATCTTAAATTTACAGACCATCGACAGGGACATGTACTGTAACTAGATTAATGGGATTATTACTATTCTAAAACTATTTTTTGTTCTGCTTACATTATTATTCAAATATTTTTATTGATATTTAACACGCATACTAAACAACAAATTAACATGGTACACAGCTACAGACATACTCACACCCCATAAAGAAAAAGAGAAAGTAATTAAACAAATAAATAAAAATAGATGAGACAAATTAGGAAATTAGGGATGAACTCTCATTTAGGATATAATGACCCCTGAGCGTTGCTTCAATACATATTTTCACTGTTTGTTTCTTACAGCCAGTCGTTAAGTTTACACTGCTCGTCTCGACCCAGTTTCTCTACTCGTTTCCTCATTTCCTTTCATTTTAGGTCAAAGCATTTGCCCAGAATTTCAAAATAAGATGTCCCCAATATAAGTCTGTTTGCGGAAACACAGAAGGTTTTGGCCAAATTAAGCCTCAAAATCACCCCAGAATGGATGAAAATGACCCAACAGCACACAAGGGCAAAGGTGCACATTCCAGCCTTTATGCAGATGCTGTACAGGTATGTCTCATGTCTGGTGAGGCAAATGTTCAGCTGTGACCCCAGAACTTTTTTTCTGATGTGTTTACCAGTCAGGCACAGAATGAACAAGTATCCCTGTCTGCTTTACAAATTTTAGAAAAACATTTTGTTTACAATTATGAATATATACGAATAAAAAATAGGGCCATTTACAGCTATTTAAATCTGTGTCTTATCAATATGACCAAAATGACTTTTATGATCAATTATGTAAGGAACTCTGAAAAGTGGACTGACAACAGTTTCAATTTACTATAACTTCTATGTTAAGCGGCTTTGACAACAATTTACATTGTAAAACCACTAGAATAAATAAAGATGAATTGGAATCTGCTTAAATGTGTACACGTTAATAGACCAAACAAAATATGATCTGATTTATTTTACATTTAATGTGCCTCAAAATTACAGTGTGTGGTAGCCAATGTCTCCAGTGTCTTTTCACTTTTTAGCTTTTGATGATTTTTTTAGACTTAATGAAAACTAATGTTTTATTATTTTATTTCAGACCTAATTGAAAAAAATGAGGGGAGTAAAGAGGAGGAACATCATGTCAAAATTGAGGAAAAAACTCATTTACAGACTGATGAATGTTTTGAAAAAGAGAGACCATAAATCGTTTCAACCTGCACTCAGTGTGGAAAAAGTTTGGAAGAAAAAGACTATCTTAAGATTCACATGATGATCCACACTGGAGAGAAACCATTCACATGCACTCAGTGTGGGAAGAGTTTCAGCCAATCATCATGCCTTAATCTACACATGAGGATCCACACTGGAGAGAAACCATTCATATGCAGCTCATGTGGGAAGAGTTTCAACAAATCATCAAACCTTAATCACCACATGAGGATCCACACTGGAGAGAAACCATTCACATGCACTCAATGTGGGAAGAGTTTCAGCTGGTCATCACACTTTAATTACCACATGAGGATCCACACTGGAGAGAAACCATTCACATGCACTCCGTGTGGGAAGAGTTTCAGGCCAATCATCACACCTTAACCAACACATGAGGATCCACACTGGAGAGAACCATTCACATGCACCCAATGTGGGAAGAGTTTCAACAAATCATCAAACCTTAATCAACACATGAGGAACCACACTGGAGAGAAACCATTCACATGCACTCAGTGGGGAAGAGTTTCAGCTGGTCATCACAGCTTAATCACCACATGAGGATCCACACTGAGAGAAACCATTCACATGCACTCAGTGTGGGAGGAGTTTCAGCCGATCATCACACCTTAATGAACACATGAGGATCCACACTGGAGAGAAACCATATACTTGCACTTAAGCCGCGGTTACACTGGACTTTTCTCCCCATAGACTTCCATTCATATGCACGCAAATGCGTCATATGTGCATTATATATGGACTGGAAACGCAAGTTTGTGAGTCAAGTTTCGCAGTTCGCTGCGTTGCAAAGATCAGGCTTGGTGAACCCTGACCTGCGAAGGCTGAGTGATGGTATACTTTTTTCCAACACTTCTACACTGCAGTAGGTGGGGTTGTAAATATGTTGCACTCCTCGCGTTTAACCGTAAACACAAGCATGGCGGCTGAGAGAAGAACAGTTTCATAAACATCTGGCAAACAGCACCTCTTTGCAAGTGATTGTACAGGTGCAGATACCTCTGTATTCCACTCTCCAGTGTAATTCATGTAGCTTGTGTTGTTTTGGATGATGTTCTCCGTCGACTCCCTGAATAAGAAATAAATCACTGGGAAGACACCGCACATCAAATAAGGTGGAGCTCAGGATGGTTAGTTTGGTAGTAATACAGGGCCTCAATTCAATTGTCCTGTGTTGCATCTTTTATTAGTAAAGTTTCTTTACTTTTAGGTTCAAGATTCTTTCTAGTTTACTACATTTACTTTTTGAGTAGCAATACAAACTTGATGAATATTTATGATTTAAGCCGCGGTCACACTAGAGTTTTAGCTTGCGAAATTCTGTCGTACAGCGCTGCGAAAGGGGGGCGGGATGAAACGAGATGATTAGACATAAAAAAGCGAGCGATTGCTCCATGTTTTAAATTTTCTGTTCAGAGAGGTCATGTTTTGATCCTGGATTGGTCCTCACGCAGTCACGTGATGCGATTTCGCAGGTCAGAGTTCACCAAGCTTGAACTTTGTACCGCAGCAAAATGCGAAACTCGACGCATGAACCCTGCGTTTCCGGTCTGAACGCATTCGCGTGCGTATGAATGGCAGTCTATGGGGAGGTAAGCCCAGTGTGACCCACGGCTTTAGGGCCAGAGCGACAGGTATTAAATTTTACAATATTAATACCTGTGATGATCCCAAGACTTCAGATGGAGTATGTAGTAAATCCTGATTGGATGCCTGCATTACTCATTAATGGGTATATAAAAGTTGCTGTGCTAGCTACCCCAGGACGCTGTGGCTACTCCGGAGTCCCATGTCAAGACCGGCCATCTCATTGACTCTTTAACCTTATGGTTTTGTTTGCAATAACTTAAATCATGTAGTTAAAGTTTGTGATAAGTTCTTTATCTTCATTATTATCCCTAGACATTTGTTGGTTGATTTGATTGATTGTTCTGTTACTTTTATAATTAATAATTTGCATTCAGGCTATTTTGTTGGTTCATCTCTCTTTATTGGTGCTACTCAACAAGCCCCAGATAGGCTGTAGTAATCGGCCCGAGCTCGGCTTCCCTTCGGCGCATCCGGCTCCGACTCGGCATCGGCGAGTGTTTTCTGGGCCGAGTATGGCCCGCAGCTCGCTCTCCGGCACATGTGTTTGTGATGAGGCTGTAAAGCCCTGGCCCGATTCCTGTTAACCATAAATCTGTGCCCGAGTCTGTCTGTAGAGTCCGGGCCGCTTCTGGCAAAGACTCGGCTTGTTTTAACTTTTGTCCAGATGGTGGCGGTAATGCTCCAAAAAGCTGGCTGGCAACCGCCTTAAAAGTTACAAGAAGAAAAAAAAGCTTTGGAACTCTTGATTCTGGTCACAAAAGGTAAGGTTTTTACTGTTTGTAGACTATGCAAATTTAGTGTTCAAACTCATTTCACATGCGTTAGGGTTGTAACAGTGTTTAGTAATTTAAAACATTTTGATACAAAATGCAACTTGTTTAATTCAATTCAATTCATCTTTATTTGTATAGCGCTTATAAAATGTAGATTGTGTCAAAGCAGCTTCACATGGAAGTTATAGTGAATTGAACAAAGTCAGTTCAGTTTTCAGAGATTAAGTTCAGTTCAGTTTAGCTCAGTTCAGTTGTGGGTTAATAATCACTACTGAGAGTCCAAACACTGAAGAGCAAATCCATTGATGCACAGCTCTACAGAATCCCCGAACCATGCAAGCCAGTGTGCGACAGCGGCGAGAAAAAAACTTCACCAATTGGCGAAGCGAAGATTTAAAAAAACCTCGAGAGAAACCAGGCTTCAGTTGGCACGACCATTTCCCCTATGGCCAAACGTCTTGTGGCAGAGCTGCAGTCTAGGCGCAGGAAGCTTGGACTCAGCGAAAGACTCGTCTGTCCTTGGAGCATCACAGGAGTTAGTCTCATGTTCTCACTCCACGATGACCACCACAGCAGCTGCTCAGGATACGGCCTGGTCCAGAAAACCTTGGCAGGGCTCGACAGTGCGACCATTTCGCTCGCATTTGCGACTAAAAATAGACGTGTGCGAACTGAAAAATTTATTTAGTCGCACATGTGCGATTTTCTTTTTTTAATAAGCTCGATTGATAACTTAATTCACTCGGCCACGGTAAAACAACATGCTCTTCACACTAACTTATGGTGTATTACGTTGGAAATCTATTGGGACTGTAGCTGACGCTATCAACAACAGCACATCTCTACAGGTTTTTTTTCACTTCAGGTTAAGTGGTCTTTACATTGTTTTGTATACGTTGCTAAGCAACGCATGGCACCGAATGGCGGCATGTCGCACAACTTGTGAGCCTCATGAATGGCATATCGTGGCACGTCTAGTGAACATCAGCGCTTCCCACACAGATTTTACCTGGGCGGCCGAGATATTATTGGGGCGGCCCAGTTCTGTGTTCGCGAGAAACTGAGAACACTCTGCCACAGACTCACATGCTCTGCATGCAGACACACAGAGACGCGCTGGATACAGAACTGCTCTTCTGGTAGCAGCTTTGAAAAGAGCGCGAAGACCGCGGAAAAGTAGAAGCATTTTACTAAATAGACTGACCCAGCTCCTTATTTGGGCAGACAATACATTGTCTTTTCCCCAGACATGTCCGAGATTCTGCTTTCGCTTTCGATATTAATTGTATTCGTTTTTGCAAACTTTGGCCGGTGCGTCTCAATCTCTCAGCAGCACCAACACTACGCAGAGAGAGAGAGAGTTTAAAGTTTAGTTGAGAAATTGTGATTTTCTTAAGCCACCATGAATATGATATATTGAATAATGTGATAATTATTTATTTTATTATTATAATATAATATATATATATATATATATATATATATATATATATATATATATATATATATATATATATATATATATTTTTTTTTTTTTTACTACTGCTATCTATTGTGTGCTGTTTTTTATTATATATGTATGTTACTTTTTTATGTAAACTTTATAAATGCTTTGGCAATACATTTCATGTCATGCCAATAAAGCAACTATTGAATTGAATTGAGAGAGAGAGAGAGAGAGAGAGAGAGAGAGAGAGGGAGAGAGAGCAGATTTGACCTGTCAGTGGTGCACACTGAAAAGAAACACAATTTTTTTTTTTTTTAATTTGTTTGTTAAATAAGAATAAGAAATCCATAGAAATTATTCAGTTGCTGAAGGTCATTAAAGTTATATAGAGAATAAAAAAGATGGTGTTATTTTGGGACAGAAGGAAACTTTAATTCATAAAGGGATTCCCATATTCACCTCTTCTTTAAAAAGCCCTGAATGATAAAGTGCTCTGTAAGCAGTGTCAGCATTGCAAATGAGTTGCAGTTGTGTCTTCCTTTACATTGTCTTACTGTTCTCATGTGGGCAGTAGGATGGAATCGGTTGAATATGTTATGCAAATAAATTAATTTTGATAAATTATTCTTAAAAGTCACATTTATTTTTGTGCTCTAGAGAAAAAGGTGTGTTTAAATCTAGCTACTGCAAGTATATTTATATTAAAGATAATGTGTGCAATATATATTATTATAAATTATCATTGTTTTGTTTGGGACCATTGATACAGCCATAATCTTCTTATGATACAAACACAGATTAAATAGCTCTGGTCATGTGAATGTTTGCAACCATACTGTACATTTTTATTAACTTAACAATAACTTAATAATAACCCCCTATTTCTGCTGCACAGTGTGAAAGAGATTTTTCTGCTCGAAACTGGATCAAAGATTGAACAAGAAGCTGCCAAGGCATGTCCACAACTGAAGTCCACTGACTTGATTCAGATCAGTTTAGAGAGGCCTTCATTTGAATTCAATTTGATCCCAGTCCTGCTGTGGACCACTAGCTAAACTCCATACAGCTTAAATTCATTCATTCATTTTCTTTTCGGCTTAGTCCCTTTATTAATTAGGGGTCGCCACAGCGGAATGAACCAGCAGCTTATCCAGCATATGTTTTACGCAGCGGATGTCCTTCCAGCCACAACCCATCACTGGGAAACATCCATATACACTCATTCACACACATACACTACAGACAATTTAGCTTACCCAATTCCCCTATAGCGCATGTGTTTGGACTGTGGGGGAAACCGGAGCACGCCAACACGGGGAGAACATGCAAACTCCACACAGAAACACCAACTGAATATTAAATACTATTTAAGCGACAGTAAAATAAACCTATTGTACTTATTGTATTTAAATGAATGAAACTGCTTCAAAGATTCCCTCGTGTACATTTATTAGGCAAAAACACTATTTATTTTATATATTTTCACTGCGCTCCTAAAATTCTTTAATGTGCTCCTAAATTTTTCAACTTAGGAGCGCATGTGCTACTCCTGAAAAAAGTAAGCGTCAAGCCCTGCTTGGGATCATCTCGTCGCTGGTTTCGGATCGCGTTAGTGGCACTGCGTAGTCTGAGGGCCTCAAGATGAGTACCCCCAGGTGGAAATAGAGAATAAGAGAATAATTAGCGTAGCTGCTGTTCATAGTGTATATAAACGAGAAGCAAAATCATGTGTGGGGCACATCATGCGTCATACCGCTATGTACTGCACTGAGTGTATGCTTTGCTAAAAAGATAGGTCTTTAATCTAGTTTTGAAGAGCGAGAGTGTGTCTGAGCCTCGGACATTATCAGGAAGGCTATTCCAGAGTTTAGGGGCCATAAATGAGAAGGCTCGACCTCCTTTACTCGACTTTGATATTCTAGGTACTACCAGAAGCCCTGAGTTTTAAGATCGTAAAGAGCGGGTTGGATTGTAGCGAGACAGGAGGTTGGTTAGATAAACAGAAGCTAGATTATTTAAAGCTTTATAGGTAAGGAGTAATATTTTAAATTCAATACGAAACTTAACAGGCAGCCAGTGTAAGGAGGATAAAATTGGGGTGATATGATCATATTTTCTAGATCTGGTAAGAACTCTGGCAGCTGCATTTTGCACTAGCTGAAGTTTGTTAATAGAGGATGCTGGGCAACCAGCAAACAGAGCATTACAGTAGTCCAGCCTAGAAGTCATGAAAGCATGAACTAGCTTTTCTGCATCTGATATGGATAGCATACTTCGCAATTTAGCAATATTTCTCAGATGAAAGAAAGCAGTTTTTGTGACATGGGATATATGATTTTTGAAAGTTAAATTGCTGTCTAATATGACACCTAGATCTTTTATAGTAGAGCTAACGCTAACTTTGTATCCCTCTAGTTGCAGGTTCAGTTGTGAGAACTGCTGTGTACAGGATTTAGGCCCGATAAGTAATAATCAGTTTTGTCTGAGTTTAAGAGAAGAAAATTGTTGGTCATCCAGTCTTTAACATCTTTGATACACTCGGTTAGCTTAGACAGTTCAGACATCTCATTAGGTTTACTTGAAATATATAATTGAGTATCGTCTGCATAGCAGTGAAAGCTGATCCCATGTTTTCTAATAATGTCCCCCAGGGGAAGCATGTATATTGTAAACAGCAAGGGGCCTAAAACTGATCCTTGAGGGACCCCGTACTTTACTGGCCTGACTTGTGAAAGCTGTCCATTAATATTCACAAATTGGTAACGGTTAGCTAAGTATGACCTAAACCATTCAAGAGCCTGTTTTTGGACACCTGTAGAATTTAAGCGGTCTATGAGAATATTGTGGTCAATGGTGTCAAATGCGGCGCTAAGGTCGAGTAAGACTAATAGTGAGATGCACCCTTGGTCAGCAGCTAAGAGTAAATCGTTGGTTATTTTTACTAATGCGGTTTCTGTACTGTGATGAGGCCTGAAGCCTGACTGAAACACTTCAAAAATATTGTTTGTCCGCAGAAAGGAGGATAATTGGGTAGAAACAACTTTTTCTAGTATTTTAGACATAAACGAAAGATTTGAAATAGGCCTATAATTAGCTAAGTTGCTCGGGTCCAGTTGTGGTTTCTTAATAATAGGTTTAATAACAGCTAGCTTGTAAGGATTTGGAACATGGCCTAAAGATAACGAAGAGTTGATAACATTAAGGAGAGGTTCTCCTATAATAGGTATCAGTTCTTTCAGTAATTTTGTTGGAATTGGATCTAACATACATGTAACTGATTTAGAGCTATTATAACTTTATCTAGCTCTTCCTGTTCTATGGTTTTGAAGCATTGTAGGTTATTTTTGATTCAGTTGAATGTTTACTGGATCTGAAGTATAAGGCTGTGCAGAAAGTTTAACATCTTCTACTTTCTGTCTAAAGCGTTCTATTTATCACTGAAAAAATTCATGAAGTCATCACTACTAATTTGCGGTGGGACATTTTGTTCCAAAGATGATCGATATTAGTTAGTTTAGCAATGGTGTTAAATAAAATCTCGGATTGTTATGATTATTTTCAATCAGTTTGCGGAGGTGCTCGGCCCTGGCAGATTTAAGAGCCCTCCTATAGCTGGACATACTGTCTTTGTACGCAATTCTAAAAACCTCTAAATTAGTTTTTTCCATTTACGTTCCAGAGCACGGGTTGCTGTTTTGAGAGCGCGAGTATGATTATTGTACCATGGTGCAGTTTTATTCTCTCTAGCCTTTTTTTATTTGATGGGTGCCACTGTATTAAGTGTGCTAGTAAAGATGGCATCCATACTGCTGGTTACTACATCAAGGTCATTTGCGTTTGCGGGTGTATTTCGAAATAAAGAGAGATCAGGTAAGTTATTTATGAATTCATCCTTGGTGGACGGAACAATAGTCCTACCCGGGCGGTATATTGGTGCAGATCTGCCAATTTGAGGTAAACGCAGCTTATATAGTAAGAGGTAGTGGTCCGTAACATCATCACTTTGTGGTATAATGTCTACATCAAAGACCTCAATTCCATAAGACAATATTAGATCTAATGTATGCTTTAAGCAATGGGTTGGACCAACAGCATTTTGTTTTATCCCAAGTGAATGTAATAGATCCATAAAGGTGAGCCCTAGTGTATCATTGGAGTCATCTACGTGGATGTTAAAGTCTCCTACAATTTGTATTTTATCAGTTTTAACTAGTAAGTCAGAAATAAAATCAGAAAACTCTTTTAGAAAATTGACATAGGGTCCTGGGGGTCTATATATGGTGATTATAGCGAGAGATAACATAGGTTTTTCCATAATATCCGGTAGCATAACATTAAGAGCTAATGCCTCAAAGGAGTTAAACATAATTCCATTTCTCTGATTAACATTAAGGATATCACTAAAGATTGCTGCAACTCCACCACCACGACCGGTTTGACGAGGCTTATGCTTATATGTGAATCCTGGAGGAGTTGCTTCATTTAAGCTAATATAGTCATTTTGTTTCAGCCAGGTTTTAGTGAGACAGAGTGCATTTAGATTGTTATCTGTTATTATTTTGTTTATGATAAGCGTTTTAGGTGCTAGTGACCTTATGTTAAGGAGACCAAGCTTTACGAAGTTTGTATTATCATGTTTTATTGGATTTTCAGCTTTATTCTTAATAGATTTTTTCTAGAGCACACAGTACGTTTAATTGTTGATCTAATAACACGAGGAACAGACACAGTCTCTATGGGGTAAGTTAGACATGTATTACTGTAATTTAAGTGGGACGAACAAGAGTCTATATGGATAAAATGTGAATTTTTACTTACTAGTCAGACAGAACGAAGCATCTTAGAGATGTCTTCTAAGCATCTAACAGAACTTGATCGCTAGAAAGCAGCTGATTTACGTCAATTTCTGTAACAAGACCACTTGTGTTGAAGGATGTTCTCTCTTATGATCATTATCATCACTTCCTCTCTTTAACGATTGGAATGTCGACATTACAAATTTTTATTTGGCTTATTGTTCAATAGCATTGTAAGATATTATTCTAACCTGTTTTAATCTTTTTATTTGTAATAATTTAATATTTTAAATAATTGAATAATGCATTTTACAGCAACATTAGAATGTATGTAACTGTCCAAAAGAGAATTTAACACACCCACAAAAATATAATAATAATTATATATATATATAATTACATTTTATTCACTTAATCTTGTCTCTCTTGAACTTGTAAAAGCTGTAAACACCCATCTATAATGTACTATAATATAATGTAAATCATATTTTCTTGAGAAATTGTAGGAATTTCATCAATACGAAGCAATCAGAGTTTAACAGCGGTAAACAAATGCAACACATGCTGTTCCCTATACCACTGTCCATTCTGCACTACAAACTTTTATAAAAAGTTTTAGAAAAGTAAACTGAAAACTCATGTTCAGCTTCACTTTCTGAGTGCAGTCAATTACAATGGTAACATAATTTCAGAATAGTTTATATAATGTATATTAATTTTATATTGCAGTATAATTTTGATGTTAAATAGACATTTGATTTATGTTTTTGGTATTTCTAAAAACAGCATAATCAGTATTGTCAGGTCATGTTGCATACAAACAAACATTACAAATATGTTGTGCTGGGAATTAAAAATTGTTACTATACTCAGCAAGGGAGATGATATATATATATATATATATATATATATATATATATATATATATATATATTATATATATATATAAAATTTATTTAAAGATATATATTTTCTCATAGATTATTCAATACACTAGCGTGGTCTGGGTTGTCAGCCAAATCTACACTACAACTACACTACATTATTCCTTCCTACATTATGTCTTAAATTTATATTGAAATATATCTAAACAAATCTTAAAAGATAGTAAGTTACTTACTTACTTAAAAGATCTGAAAATTGAATTTTAAATTATTAATTATTATTTTAAAATTGCATTGCATTCAATTACATTTAATATAATGCAATCCTGTTCTAGTTTAAAGGTGCAGTATGTAAGTTGACACCCAGTGGTTGAACTGGGTATTGCACTCATAGATCAAAATAAAAACACGCGTGGGATGCCAGAGATTGAGTACAGGAGCGAGTGATTTAAACACAGGAGCGAGTGATTTAAACCGTGTTCTAAATAAAATCAACGACACGCGGTAGAAGGAATTATGTCCATATTAAAAGGAGTTTTAGTTCTAACCAACACCTCGAATTGAGATATTAGAAACGGTTTCTATTTCTCACAGCTCAACATGTGAAACCTATGACAGTGCACCTCAGGTAAGCCTCGTGTGTTTTATTCAGTGCTAAGTGCTAACAATGTGAGTTTGAATGGATTCTAAACCTTACCTTTTCGTGAGTGAGTGCATTATTCTGTGCTTCTGAAAGGCTGTATTTACATTTTTCGTGTTTCCTCTGGTGCAAAGAGTCAAACTGCTGTTTGCGTGTTGTTAGGACACGAGATTACAATGTAATCTGCTCACCTAATGTTTACGTTCGTAATATTTATATCATTTGCTAATTAATAACCTTATGTGGAACTGAATCTGTCTCATTTCGACGTCTGATACTGTCCATTTCGGTCACGGGCGCATGCTTTCAGAGCCTTTCTGAATGAATGAATGAAATACTCTGTTTTCCAACAAGGCAACCCGGAGTGCTGAATTATAATTGGCTAAACTGGCATTGTGCAGGTTAACTTTACCTAAACAAAGAAAGCGTTCCGGCACGGAAAAACCATTTTCAAAGCAGAATATCTGACTTCAGCATTGTTTTTCAGTTAAACAAGTATGTTCACTTGGGATGTTTCTTAAATATCTGCAAACATATTATGGTATTTTTATGCTTTAGAAGAATCAAAAACTTACATGCAGCACCTTTAAACAATTAAACTATCATATATCTATAAATACATAGAGACACTAACATGGCTATACAGTACATTTTTATATATATATTATCATGACAGTTTTCATTGCATATGCATACATATTGTTCATCACTTATTGTTTCAGAATTTTTAGTGTAACAATTTGTTTCAAGAAAGTAATTAAATATGTTAAATATGGGGAAGTCAGGATCACAATTTGTAGCTGCAAATAACAAAAGATAAATAATAATGACTTGGTCCTTTTAGTTATACCCTAAACTGTCAACATATCCTGGAAGATACAACTCATAAAATCCTTAAATCATAAATCAAATATAATATATATATAGTTTGATATGTTTTACATAGGTCCAGATAATATATAAAATGGCATGAAATGTTTTTTTTTTTTTGTTGCTTATCATTTTCTATTCCTTACTGTTTAAGGATTAAGATGTTTTAGATATTTGGACTAGAAGCAAGTCAGAAACTTTTAGGTGAGAAAAGGATTTTTGTAGAGTATTTTTACAAAATAACTTTATTTATTTATTTTTCAGTAAGCGTGAAGAATTTGATGCAAGCATTCAGCTTCATTTAAAGAAAACTGTGATCTCTCCAGTGATATTGTTGCCAATAAATAAATGTTAAAAAAATCAAATGTCTGGATTTTTGTTTGTCAGGTAGCTAAATGGTCCTTGGAATTTTAGAAAGGCGTGAATTGTTTGTCTAAACATTCCGCAGCTGTCTGGTATTCAATACCACTGCATTCTCATCAAAGCATATCAATAATCCATATTACACTGTATTGTGTGGTTATAATTTTGTTTTTTCAGAATGCAACTTTATATAAACAATACAACAAAATGCATATCTCGATATGAAAACGTATAACTAGGCTACAATTAATTATCCATTACACTATCCAACTATTTGTGTTTTTAATTTTTCTAATTAAATGAATCTAAATTAATTTGCAATTGTGCTTTTGTATATCTGAAATAATTTGGGAAGTGTATCAATTGTGCATATTCTATAGTGAGTATAAAAGTCACTTTCTGATACATCAACTTGGCTTTCATATTTAGCGTAATATAATCAAAAATATATTTTGAATAGGACATTTAATAATCTGGGAGCGTTGACTTCAAATGTATCATTTGTCCATGTATCTTTCATCCCCCCTACTGGACGCATCAGGAACAACAGGGTCGTAAAACTGCCTGGGTCGTAAAACTGCCTGGGCCGTAAAACTGCCTGGGCCGTAAAACTGCCTGGATCCAAGTCTGCAGATGCCCCATATAGTCTGTGTACGCCAGCCGCCCTTCCAAGGATACATGCATACCACACTAGATAAGCACACACACACACACACACACACACACACACACACACATTTTGCCAGATGCAAGCGGTCTTTGTCTCACTGTTTTGTCCCTTTTATGGTAATACCTTCTTGTGTTAGGGCTCAGCCATAGGTGTCCTCAATGTGTATATAATGTTGGTTTTTCCTCCCTTTTGTTAGAATAAAATCATACTGAACCACTCAGCTGATTTTCTTCTCATCTTTTCCGAGCTTGGACGATTCTGAAGCAGACACTCTCTGGTGACACAATAACAGAGAAAAGGGACCCGAGAAAAGGAATTTTCCAGTCACTAAACAGATAACAAGACTCAGCCACAGCTGAGTGTAAAGCTGCAGTCACACTGGACTTTTCTCCCCACAGACTTCCATCCATACGCACACGAATGCGTCCGATCGGAAACGCAGGGTCATGCGGCAAGTTTCGCACTTCACTACCCTTTTCGCAGCGCCGCATGACAGAATTTCGCATTATCAAACTTTAGTGTGACTGCAGGCTTATTGTGCTGTATTTATGTGTGTGTAATCAGTACTTGAGCAGCATCAGCCGTGTGTTTACAATCAATCAGTAACCGGTTGTGTGTGTGTGTGTGTGTGTGGTGCATGACTGAATATGTAGTCCATAACATGGCGTATTTGTAGTTTGTGAGAATGTGAATGATATCCAGCAATCTACTGTATAGTGGTTAGATCGCTTGTGATCGTGAGAGGTATAGTCAACATTCATTTTATTATCAATCTAACATAATTCAAAGTTAATTAGTACACAGTGATGACCAGAAAAGTAATTTAATATTTAAAAAAATGGTTCTGTGTTTTTTCTAAAAAAAAACTCTTTAAGCAAGATGTAAAAAATGAAACTTGTATTTATATCTGTACTAATACATATTTGTATTGTTTTATTTCAGGTGGACAGGGAAAGCGATGGCTGCATCTTGTTCCTGAGTCAGAAGGATACTGTGGCTGTACCATCAGATGTGCAACTGGAGGAGGGAAGACCATGATATATATTGTACCTTTACGGGATGAATTTGATTGAACCCCCCTTCCATCCGATGCCCAGGAATTTACTTTAATGCCAAAAGCTGAATGCAAGAAATGCTATAAAACAATGCCATTGCAGATTCTTGCTTTACATGTCAGGGAATGTAATGCTCTGGAATGTCAGACACTTTCAGATTCTGAACCAGAGGTCATTTTCTGAGTAACTTTTGTACACTGCATTGGGAATTCTTTATTTAAATGTAATGTTAATGTTTCTGTGTATTACAAGAAAACCGTTTCACCACCAGCATTAAAAAAACTTATTGTAAAGGATGACATCATTTTAGTTTTATGTAATTTTCTTTTAGTCGACAGATGCTAATTGCCCTATATGCATGCAGACTTTTCCTATGGTGGAATTGGAGGTCCATGCAAGTTACTGTGGTGACTTGCAAAGGTAATTCAATACACTCAGCAGTCTAATTTTATAGTGTATGATTTGATGTGTATGTAAATTTTAAGTTTGATTATGAGCCATGTTAGACCACCATCTCCCCAGCAGATAAATACGATCCAGCCCCGGACGCCAGATCTTGTCAGGAAATGTCTGTTTCTCCAGGTATATGGACAACAAGTCAGCAAAGTTTCCAATACCTAAACCTGTTAACCAGTATTCAACTGAATTAACAGTCTCCTATCAATATAGGAGTTGACTGAAAAAACCAGAGAGGAGCAGAAGCAGGAGACGAAGTAATGATGATAAAGAAAGAGTAAAGTTTATTGGATAATCTTAGTTGCGTATGATTCAATGCTCAGACTTCGTCTGACCAGGATAAATCCAACAAGTGTTATTATAGTACAAGCAAATGCATTGGAAAATTACTGCTTCACAACATTGTCCAGAGACAATGCAGACCTTGAAATGGAGACATTCTCTTATCTGTTACTCATGAAAACAAGTTTTGCTTGAATCCACAGTCATAAGAATATAACAATATGGAAAAATGGAAATATTAATAAAGCAATAATTATAAATGACTAATGATCATATGATTAAATAAAATTATTAAAGGACGAATAAATTCATAAAAACAAATCAAAATGAAACACAACACAAATGAATGGTTGCTTTCTTAAAACAACACACACATAAGTTTGCAACAAGCATTCTCAGATCCTTAGTTAGATTCTTCAGCCAAGACACTGAATCTCAAAAGTATGATCATATGGCAAATAAAGCTTTGGCTATATACATTGAAGCGCTGAATTAAATGTTTTTTACATCACATAAATGTTTTCTTTTTCTTTACAATTGTCTTTTCTTATTAGTTCAGTGTCCCTTCAATAAAGGAGCCCTGATACAGAGGGTCCTCAAAAAATGAAAAGAGATGACATGGTACATATAGTAGCAAAATATAGATATCTAATAAGTGAAGTTTATTTATAAACTAATTTCGAGAGGAGCACGCGCTTATGATTGATAGCAGCTGGTCCTTATTAGCTAACGCATGATTCACCAATCAGACGATTCCTAAATAACTACAATTAACCAGAGTGTCTTACCTTAGCCATCTTTGTCTTGAAGAATCCCCCCTTCCACTCCTACTCCTCCCCTTTCCTTGTCAGGGCAGCACAGAGGCCCAATGGTTAGCATCATTGCCTCAAAGCAAGAATGTCACTGGCTCAGATCTTACCTAGCCAAGTCGGCATTTCTGTGTGGAGTTTGCATGGGTTTTCCTCTGGCTCTCTGGTTTCCTCCCACAGACCAAAAACATGTAACGTAAGTAAATTGACAAAACTAAATCGACATCATAGACAAGCTTTGAATTCATTATACACTCTCCATAGCTATTTATAATCTATAATAGCTTCTACCATTATTAAGCAGGGGAGTTCTCGAGACCTACCTGAGCTCAGACTCCCCTCCCCTGCAACGGGAGGGAGCCCTGGGCTCAAGGATCTCACGAGCTCAGGGCTTTCTCCTGGGACAGCATGCCAAACACGCTTTATAATCAATCATCAGCTAAGGGCGAACTCTTGAATGTACTCGTATAATTTGGAACTTTTTATAATAATAAAATAATTTCCATATAAATGATTTCACCTCTGAACTACAAAACTATTTACAGTGAGGCGGACGTCCTACGTTGGGCAGCAGCTCAAGTTGACACCTCCAAGAAATTCTGCATTTGTGTGTCCAGAGTTGATTTAGTGGAAAGAAATCTGCTACTTTGGAGGCGACAAAATTAAGCTCCCCAGTTAACACCCTGAAGATCAGTTTTTTAGGAGAGCAGGAGTAGACACTGGGGCTTTGAGAAAAGAATTCCTGACAGGTAAAGATTTGGTTTTGTATCACTTTTTAATTTTTTTCTATTCATTCATTTTCTTTTTGGCGTAGTCCCTTTATTAATCTGGGGTCGCCACAGCAGAATGAACCACTAATTTAACCAGCAGATGTTTTACGCAGCGGATGGCCTTCCAGCTGCAACCCATCACTGGGAAACATCCATACACTCTCATTCACACATACACTACGGACAATTTAGTTTACGTAATTCACCTGTACCGCATGTGTTTGGACTGTGGGGGAAACCGGAGCACCTGGAAGAAACCCACGACAACACAGGGAGAACTTGCAAACTCCATACAGAAATGCCAACTGACCCAGCTGGGGCTCAAACCAGCGGCCTTCTTGTATTATTTATAATAGTATATAATATAATAGTATAATATAATATAATAGTATACAATATAATTATAATACAATTTATTGCAATAATTAAAATATAAAATAATGACTTAAATAACGATTGAGATATTTTATTTCATTTGATGAGAATCTAATTAACGCTATTTTAATATTTAATTTTAATATTTTATTTTTTTATTACCTGGATTTTAAATGAATTAGTTTGATTATAATCTAATTACCGGAATTATTAAATTTATATATAAAAGGTGCAGGGCTTAAACCAAAAGTCCCGCCTAAAAGGGGCATCAATGATTGGTCATCAATCAAATGTTTTGACACATGCACCCCAATATTTCTCTCTCCTGCATCTCCCCAAACATTTTCTTCTCCTTAATATTTCTAATTCTCTTTTCAGAGCCGACCATTTGATTCATAACTATTTGCAAGTGCACTCAAAATGTTTTTTTTTTTTACTTGTTCAAACTACTTAATTAAAAAAGCTGAAATAACACATTTCTTGAGATTTCATTGGGACAACTTAATTTTTTATGTTCAATCCACATAAATTAGTTAAAAGTGTTAAGTTGACTTAATCAATTTTTGTTGTAACTACATGAAAAATTGTGTGGAACCCTGCAGTTTTTACAGTGGTTATCGGTTTATATCATAGTTGAAACACATTGTTAGATTTTGCTATATTTGGCTAAACTTCTTGGGTGACTCGCCAATGTATAGATGACTCAAATTGATGTATATAAAACATCAAATAAGTAAACTGACCAAAGTTCTTATGGGGAGAAAACTTTATTGAAAACAATGAATAGTGCAGTTCCTCAGCAGTGATGTTAACTCGACCGTCTTCAGGTAACTTAACCCAAAGTACTGCGTGTGAGACACTACTTTATAACAAAGGACGTAACCCCCCCGAAGATTACCAAACTGCTTTGGTTGGGTCACAACTCTTGAGTTCTTGAAAGTAATTTGATTCACACTTTTTCAGATGCAGATACTTGTTTGCATATGAAACAAGCCATACAATCTATCAACATATAGAGTTATTTTGCATCCGGTAGCAACTCTCACAACCTGGTACTGGGCTGTGACCCCTGATCTACACTACAAAAGAGTTGTCAAAATCTTCACCCCTCTTCAGTTATTGAGTAAAATCTTCAGGTGTCCTAAGGGCTTCATTATCAGTAACTTGATATGTATTCAAGAGTACACACTTGTTTGGCATGCTGTCCCAGGAGAGACAGAAGCTCATAAGATCCTTGAGCCCTGGGCTCCCTCCTGTGAGCAGGGCGAGAGAGGAGTTTGAGCTCAGGTAGATCTCGATAAACCCCCCCTTGTTTCTGTTCTAATGACAGATATAGGGATGGCTAAAGGGAGATATATGGCCTACTAAGAGTCGACTATGGTGCCAATTTAGAATGTTCAGTTTACTTAGGTCGTGTGTTTTTGGACTGTAGGAGAAAACATGGGAACCCGGGGGAAACCCACACAAGCAGGGGGTGAATGAGCAAACTGCACAAAAATGTCAACTGGTTCAGTAGGGACTTTAACCAGTGACATTCTTACTGTAAAGTTGGATTTCTACTTTCGCCTGGCGCCGCATTGCGTGCCTCCGCTGACTGCGCACGCACCTCGCTACACGGACAAGGTTTTTATACTTGCCGCGTTCGCCGTTGTGATATTCTTTAAAATGACAGGGGGCAGTCAAAAGAACCTGACCGTAAAATCAGACGGATAAACAGAAGTAGAAAGTTTCCGGAACGACGTCATGTCGTTAATATCATTCACGATTTTTTAACTAATTATTTTTATTGTTAATATAAATTATTTTAATGATTATAAGGATCTTTATAACCATTCAAGATTTTTTTTTTAATCAAATGTGATGCATGACTTGCTTTTGTTTATATCTCGGACAGTTTTACCTTTTACCAACCTATTTTATTAAAATATTATTGACAACAAAACATGGGTTGCTCTACAAATACATTCTTTATTATGGAAAGAATAAAAGCAAAAAAAAACACACTTACTAAAAAATACAGATGTTTCTTAGATTTAGCCCGCTCCACAATTCACACATTACTGTCTGGCTAGTTTTTGTCCTACTCTTATGCTAAAAAGGCAATAATGGTCCAACATTCCTGACCATTATCACTAATAAAGCCTAGAAAAACAGGCCAGCAGTATTTGTAAACCGATAGGTTCAAATATTCCTTTCCAGTTATCACAGAAATAATTTGTTCCTTAATTATAGTTTTGTAGCTATTAAATGTTTTAAATTCAAAATTGTTATATATACACATCAGTGTAAAGCCTATGACTGGTGGAAAAACATATTCTGTAATTGTGCACCTGGGTCTCCACTTTTGCCATGGCCTCTCTTGGCTTTAACAAAACTTATCCCTCAAGATTTTCCAAACCTTTTAACAAAACCTTTCCTCCTTTCCTACGGCTGTTGCAATTTCTAACCAAGAATTATTGTTCATCCGGTTACCTCTATGATCAAGGATTATAAAGATGTCCGTACAGTCGTACTGTTTCAGACAAAATGTCTTCAAAGTGGTTCATATTCAACTCAAATAAAACACGGCGTCGCACACAAACATAAGCATGTGATCTTCTCAAAAATAGTTTATAAATAAACTTCACATGAATGAACAGCAAAACTACATGAAAGCTGCCGTTTTGAATATACCCGTGTTTGTGTGGACGAGGCCTCAATTTTGAGGACTCTGCTCTCCATTGTGAAGCTTCATGTGAATGCTGAGGCTACTTTTACATTTAAAGCCTATTCCACACTCACTGCATCTAAAATGATCCTCTCTTGAGTGAGTCTTCATGTGTTGCTTAATGGTGTCTTTGCGTGTGAGACTCTTTCCACACTGATCACATGTGAACACTATGGTTCCAGTGTGACTATTCATGTGGTTCATGAGGCAAAATTTTGTTGTGAAGCTCTTTCCACACTGAGTACATGCAAACGGCTTCTCTCCAGTGTGAGTTCTCATGTGGTAATTGAGTGTGCTTTTACATGTGAAACTTTTACCACACTCTGTGCATGTGTAAGGTTTCTCTCCAGTGTGAATCCTCATGTGGACGTTAAGGTACTGTTTTTGAGAAAACTTTTCCCACATTGTGTGCAAATAAAACTTCTCTCTCCAGTGTGTGTTTTCATGTGCACTTCAAGGGTGCCATTTTGCTTAAAACTCTGTCCACACTGAGGGCCAGAGTAAGGCTTCTCCCCAGTGTGAATTCTCATGTGCACGGCCAAGTTTCCTGATTGACAGAAACCTTTTCCACACAGTTGGCATGTGTACTTCATCGCCCCAGTGTGAATTCTCATGTGCACTGCAAAGTTTCCTGCATGATAGAAGCCTTTTCCACAGTGTTGGCATGTGTAAGGCTTCTCTCCAGTGTGAATTCTCATGTGGGTTTTAAAGCTTTGTTTTTGACCAAAACTCTTTCCACATTGTTCGCAGGTGTACGGCTTCTCCCCAGTGTGAATTCTCATGTGCGCTGTTAAGTTTACTGCATTATAGAAGCTTTTTCCACACTGTTGACATGCGTACGGCCTCTCTCCAGTGTGAATTCTCATGTGGACTGTTAAGTGTCCTGTATTATAGAAGCTTTTTCCACACTGTTTGCAGGTGCAAGTTTTCTCCCTAGTGTGAACTTTCATGTGAGCATCAAGGTTTGGCTTTTGACTGAAACTCTTTCCACACTGTTTACAGCTGAAATTACACCCAGATTTGGATTTCTGAGGTCTTCCACGTGATGAAGTCTTTTTAGTCAGTGTGGGTTTTTCATCAGTTGTTATGTCTTGGTGTTTCTCCTCCATTTCCTTCCATTGATGAGTCTCTTCTTTCAGAACCATCAGGTCTTTAAAAAAAAAAAAAAATTAACTTTAGTATGAAGACACAAAGCGAGAAGCATGAAATGGATGTTTCATCCACAAATGAAAATGACCTTACTATTTACTCTGCATCATGTGGTTTTAAACATTTCCTTTCTTCTGGAACACAAAGAAAGCCAGTGTTTTTTTGAAATATCTTATTTTGTGTTCAACAGAATCAAGAAACTCATAAAGGTTTAAAACCACAATGGTGTAAATGATGAGTCTATTTTCATTTCTGCATCAACTATCCCTTTAAAGGGTTCCTATTATGAACCTTTTTTTTTTTACAAGATGTAAAATAAGTCTTTGGTGTTCCCAAAATGTGTCTGAGGTTTCAGCTCAAAATCAGATCATATACCTTGCAGAATATTTAATTTTGGGGGTCAGAGGAAAATCAAGCTCTTGTTGTGCCTGTGGCTTTACCTGCAAATGATCAAATGCACCCGCTCTAGATTACTCGTGTTGTGTTCCCTCATGTGAATCTTCCACTGGATTTAAACATTTTTAACTTGCTTGGAAGACCCGATTGAGACAAATCCTGCATGTTCATAGCAAGTACGCATAATTCACGCTTATATTTGTGAGTTTACATAATTGTATATAACTTATGCAAATGCTTAAAGCCACGTTTGCTGTAAACTGGAGTGATGAGGGGATGACAAGGGGCCGTTTCAGAAAGGAGGTTAAGTGAAAATTCAGTGCATGTTAACCCTGAAATGAGAGAAACTCTGGGTTTCTATTTCAAAATGGCAGGTTTGTCAAACTGGAGAAAGCAGGGTAAGTCAAGTCTGTTTTTGAAAGAGAGGTAACTTAAACTCAGAGTCAGTTACTGTGGTAACTTACTCTGTGAACCTAACCTGGTCAGGAGCATGTTTTATTCTCTAAACTCTTGAGTTTCTGTTGGTCTCCTCCTCTTTTTAAAGACAAAGTGGTATTTCTCGCCTTAGCCTTACATTTCCACCCACCGATTTTAATGATCATTTTGGATATGCGCATAAAATCGATTGATGGAAACGTCATGATGCGCATAACTTTTGAAAATACGCATAAAAACATGCACATAACCGAGCGATAAGAAACAATGTGCATAAACTGTGATGAAAACACTTTTACTGACCAAATTCCAGTATGTGTATTAACAAGGTTTGTTATATGAGATCATATGATGATGAAAATGTGTGTGAATGGACAAACCAGCAGGCTGAGCACATTATAAAACATCTCAATTGTTGTTTTGGTCATTGTAAAATGCCTTAACCATTTTAGTATTAATGTATATTATTATTGACCTATAGAGCGTCTGGAGCGTGTCAAGAGCGTCTGTTCTCCACATCTCATGGCTTCAAATGCCCCCACATGTTCATTGTGGTCAACATTGTCTTATGAGGCGCAAGTACATTTAATAAATAAATAAACGATTGACGCAGCTTCTTCTACCGCAGTAAATTCTGTTTTTACTGTTGATATTTGGCGGCAGTTAATCAGGAAGTGATGATTTTGTTCGCTTTGATTCATTGGATGGAAACGCTGCTTTATTCTGCGATATTCCAGTTTTGCACATAAATTTACTTAATATTTTTGGATGGAAACATAGCTATTGCCTACATTTCAGTCACACAAAGAACAAAGTCACGTACGAGAATGGCTTGTCCTTTTTAATGAATAATTAGCTTAAATTCACAGACCTATGACAGGAACATGTACTGTAACTAGATTAATGGATTATTACTCGTTCTAAAAACTATTTTTTAGTTCTGCTTACATTCTAAATGTCATATCAACCTCTATCACTTGATCAATAATAAAGGCAGACACACAAATGCACTTTTACATCTATTAAAACTGATCAATTTGTGTAAAAGTGGGAACCTTAAATTAAATTTCCACTGAACATTAAGGCATTCTTGTTTTGTCAAATTTGTGTAGAAACTATGCAATGGCTAAACTAAACTAATGGCTGAGTTAAAGTTACCTCTCTTTCAGGAACAGGCTTGACTTACCCTGCTTTCTCCAGTTTGACAAAGCTGCCATTTTGAAACCCAGAGTTTCTCTCATTTCAGGGTTAAAATACTCTGAGTTTTCACTTAACCTTCTTTCTGAAACAGGGCCCTGATCTCATATGCTATTGTTTTAGAACTTCAGTTGCCTATTGGAGAAATGACCAGGAATAATAAACAGCTACTTGCTCTACAAACAAGTGTGTTCATGACTATACATACAAAGAAAAATAATAATAATAGAAAATATGACTTTGCAACAGGCGACGCGGTGGCGCAGTAGGTAGTGCTGTTGCCTCACAGCAAAAAGGTCGCTGGTTCGAGCCTCGGCGGGGTCAGTTAGTGTTTCTGTGTGGAGTTTGCATGTTCTCCCTGCGTTCGTGTGGGTTTCCCCTGGGTGCTCCGGTTTCCCCCACTAGTGCAAAGACATGTGGTACAGGTGAATTGGGTAAGCTAAATTGTCCGTAGTGTAGGAGTGTGAATGAGTGTGCATGGCTGTTTCCCAGTGATGGGAAAACAAACTTAAAAAAAAAAAAACTTACATATATTGTAGGGACGATATAGCAAAAAATATTGGCGGTTTTAAAACCTTGACTTCTCAAACTGTGGTATACCTTAAAACGGTCATCATCCCATGCCTAAGCAGCATAACACTGTTTTTAGGATCTAAAAATTCATTCTTTAAAAAAAGTCTCAAGCAAAAATATTCCAATGGCGCCGCCTGCTGGTACATGAAGAATATGGTCAATATTCAGAGAATTTCTAATGAACTTTACACTCAAATGTTTGCATATCATCAGCATGCTGTAATCCATTTCTTAAGCAGCAAAGTCATTTTTAGACTAGTTTGTTGGCCAGTTGTAGTCAGTGCAATGCTAAACGTTATTGTTCCACTATCATTTGTTCGTTTGTCTCACGTTGTCCCACAACATCATCATATAGTTTAGAATACTGTACAATGTTTTATAGCAATTAATATTTTAGTGTCCATTTCATTCAGCATATTTAATATTGGGGCATCCACCGTTTTTGACATACTTTAAACCAGAGTTTCTGCAGGTTTCACCAAGTTAAATGTAAGACTTTAAGACATTTTTCAAGACCAATTCAATTCGATTCATCTTTATTTGTATAGCGCTTATACAATGTAGATTGTGTCAAAGCAGCTTCACATGGAAGATTATAGTGAATTGAAACAAAGTCAGTTCAGTATATAAAGTCAGTATAATATAAAGTCAGACCATTATGAATGAAATTTTAGACTCATAAAGGGCTAAAGGCTAAGGAATTGTTCAAATGGCCCAGATTTTGTATTTTTCCTATAAAAAATATTATAATGTAATACATTTAATACTACAATAATAAATGAATAATATATTTTTTTTAATATGATGGAAAAACAAGCAAGCTTTACTTGTATCCCATACACATTTTCCTAAATAAACTTTCTTTAAAATAAAAATGAACAAAAGTTTTAAAAACTCTAATAAACTAAATCTATGCACAACAATCTGTCCAGGTCGATGTCCTCAGCAGTAAATACATGGAGCACGTTTAAACAAATGTTATTGTAAGGAAAATAATTAAACCATTATGATAAATAGAGTTAAAATGACCTTTTTGAATAAAAAGCTTAAAGTTTTATTGAGATGATTGTTGGTGATTGTATGGGTTTTGGCCAGATTGAGCAGCAGAACATGAACAAAGGAAAATGAAGACTTGTTTAAAAAAAGATTTAGGACCTACAACACAATATTTCAGTAAATTTAAGATTTTTTAAGGCCAAAATTTTAGATTTTGTAATTTAAGACATTTTAAGATCCAGCGGAAACCCTGTTAAAACACAATAGCCCTGGTAATTAGTTATTATATAATGATGTAATTCTAACTCAGATACTATCTGTGAGAACTAGTAACAACTACTAGAAACAAGTTTAAACCCATAAAGAAGTTGATGAAAAAAAGGGATATATATATATACATAAATAAATCAACCTGTTTGTTCCTGCAGATCTTCCTGTTTGACTCTGAATGTTTCTTCAATCTTCACATCTTCACTCTCCTCTTTAATAAACGCCATCTTTATAACAGTGTGGAGATCAGTCGCTTCAGCAGGAGTTTTTCTCTGTGTTTGGACACTTTATCCTGTTTAAAATGAACAAAACAATAAAAATGTTCAGTTTAAAATAAATAACAATGAACAGAAACAAAATAACTTCTCTTCAACACTTGCTTCAACAGTTTCTTTATATGAGAGTCATTAACAAGAAGAAATCAGGTAAAAGAATAAGTCTGAGCAAGAAACAATAGCCACAAATGAGCTGATTAAAACTAGTAACGTTACTCCATTTCTTATATATAGTGATGAATACTTAGAATGGACTGACATTATTCTATTTAATAAATTAAACATTCATTAAAACACTTATTACACTCATTTCTGTTACTTTATTCAAACTTTATTCAGATGTTCTTAATTCTTTTGTTTTATTCTTTATTGTCTGCTCGCAGCAACGTTGTAGCACTTTTTTTTGAACAAGACAAATTTCCTCGCAGAGACAAATAGTTTATCCAATCTTTATTCAAACAATAGCCCTCATTACTGTGAGTAAAATAGTACTACGTTGTATAAAGAGTTAAAATAACATTTTCAACAGCAGGTACATCATTTAAGCATCGGATGAAAAACCTGAAACGTTAAGCAATCGGTTTATATAAGTGTAAAAGCTTTAAAACAAACCTTCTTCCAGTTGAATCGCAGCACGGGAGTGGCGCAGTCTTATGACGTCACACGACACGCCAAAATAAAAGTCTTTTTTGTTTAGCTTTTTACCACTTACTCTTAGTCATGATCGATAAATGTCTCCCTCGTTTTCCACTTTATATATCTCCTCTCTCTCTCTCTCTCTCTCTCTCTCTCTCTCTCTCTCTCTCTCTCTCTCTCTCTCTCTCTCTCTCTCTCTCTCTCTCTCTCTCTCTCTCACACACACACACACACACACACACACACACACACACACATACTGCTTTCTCTTTGACACGTGTGTTTCCCGCACCCCGTGGGAAAATATCTTTACATTAAAGTGAGCGTACTGCACGGCCCGGATCATCTCCCGATTATTCCACTCAGGGTTTGCAGCTTTAAAGTCATTATTTAAGAAATGTAGTCTGTTTCCTTAAATCAGTCAGTGCTTTCGTCTCCCCGTGTTGGCTTCCTCCGTGTGCTCCGGTTTCCTCCTCAAATCCAAAGACATGTGGTATAGGTGAATTTGGTAAGCTAAATTGTCTATAGTGTATGTGTTTCCCTGTGATGGGTTGCAACTGGAAAGGCGTCCGCTACGTAAATCATATGCTGGATAAGTTGGCGGTTCATTACGCTAATAAATATATATATATATATATATATATATATATATATATATATATATATATATATATATATATTAAATCAGTCAGCCCCCTCACAGATCTATATCTTTTAAGTTAATATTTTCTACAGGATGCTTTACAATAATATATTTGTGCACATACATTAAATTATTCACTAAGCAACATTTGGAAATAATTTATCAAAAACTAACTGAAGATCACAGTGCAAAAATTAGTACACCCAAATAAATATGTTGGGGAAAAATGTTAAATACAATTTTAGTAACGAGGAAAAAAAAAAAAATCAACAGAACCTATATAAAATTTAGTTGAAAAAGTCAAAAATTTAGTTGAAATGTTGTAGTTTGTATTTGTTTTGTTTGGAATAACTTGTATGAATTTAAATATATGGTCACACTTTATTTTGATGGTCTGTTTGTTTAATTTAAGTTACACTGCATATATTTGCCAACTAATTCCATTAGATATATATTTACTATTAAGTGACTATAAAGTTTTAATCATTATTAAGAGGTTAACTAAATTAAAATGGCATCAAACTATGGCAGGTGAATGTTAACATTACTTTGATTACGCTTGAACTTGACTAAGCCTGAGAGTTAGCCTGCCCCAGACCAGGCTAGTTTCCCAGCATAAGTTGCCAGGGTAACTAAGTTTGAACTATCGTAAATTTGATTTATGAAACCAAATCCGCCATTAATAAACCTGACTTACCAAAATAAGCCTGGCTTTTTCTCTAAGCTTGCTTTATGGAATAGCCCCCAGGCTAGTTTCCCAGCATAAGTTGCCAGGGTAACTAAGTTTGAACTATCGTAAATTTGATTTATGAAACCGAATCCGCCATTAATAAACCTGACTTACCAAAATAAGCCTGGCTTTTTCTCTAAGCTTGCTTTATGGAATAGCCCCCTGGATTATATCAGATCTTGTTTTGCTAATGGCTAACAGTGTGTACTTTATGAGAGATTCAGTAATCTTGAGCAGCTAGTGTTTGTCTGTTAGTCAGGTTATGGAGTTGTTGCCACAGGTGTAATTATGTTTTTGTGCAGTTATGAAGTTTAGTTAGGCAGCGTGCTGAAGATTACGGTTTTGTTTCTGCATTTTTCTTTTTCAGTTAGTTTTGGGTTGGGGTTTAGTTAGATCGTTTTGTTCTAATTATTTCTTTGTTTTGGCAATACTCCTGTTTTGTTTAATTCAGTTTTTTAAAAGTACATTTACATCTAATTTCTTATATTCATTGTTTAATAAATACTTACTTTTTGTTCATTTACCCAGCAGTTGTTGTCTTCTCATTTTTCATCCAGCGGCATAACAGACTCACTGAGTGTTACGTTTCATTAATTATCTTAATAACTTAAACACGTAACAGTGGCGATGGAATGTGGACACTGCAAGCAAAACTTTACGTGATTTCTCGGGTTTTATTAGAACACGTTTTAGAACAATTATGGAACAATAAAGAAACATTCTTGGTAAATAGCAGCATACATTTATGAAAAGCAATGTTGTGTCAAAAAAAAGACATTTTACATGATATGTTTTTCATAATATATGTTTTTTTTTGGATCCAGTATAGACATTTGAACAGAAGAAAACTGTCAAACAGTAAATACAATCTTGAACAAGAAATTTGTTCATAAATTTAAAATAATAATTGGTTTGTTATGTGAATAACGTCATATGAAATGTTACCTGAATTGAAACATGGGGCTGTCAAGAAAGAAAGAAATCTCAATCGGTAAGGAGGAACATGTTACATTCAATTTGATATAAAAAATCAAGCGTTTGTTGTATGTGAAATTTTCATGTTATAAGTTTGGAGATTTGCAAGATAGTGTTTGTGTGTCTCTGGCATGGTGTTTGTTTGTGACATGTTTGCCTCCTGTTGATTTTGTCTGTAATTTGGTGTAGTTATTTGTGTGCTTGTGTTAACGGTATGGTGGATGGTGTGTGGTTTTGCGAGCTTAGTCAAACAGATGTGCAATATCCTCTAACGCCAGATCGTCTGTGGGCACATTTCTGGTAGATGCTGTGACTTTGCTTTTTCCTTTGGGTTTTTTGGAGGGTGTGGCACAGGCCGTTTCAGTTTTGCATTTTTCAGGGAGGCTCGTGTGTTGCGTTTCAGGTACAGTGCTTTCAGCACAGGGGTCTGGTTGTTGTTGCAAACTGGCGCTGGAGGTCTTGGCAGTCTGGTTGGCGAGCATAGGCTGTGGTGAGGGTGTAGCACATTTCTGGGGTGATGTGATGTGGTGGTCAGAGGTATAAGTAACATTCAAAGTGTCGCATGACATTAGGAGTTCCTCTATGTCTTGGGCGTCCAGTGAAGTTATATTGTGGTCTGCTGTGACAAATTTGCTGAGGGTGATGTTGCCGATGGTCATGTCCACCTCAACGGTATTTATTGTGAACGTGAGCTGTCCACTGGATTTGGTCGAGTATTTGTTTGTTTTGCGGAGGAATTTGCAGGTGTGACATCTGTGGAATTGATCTTTGGGGTTGAAGTTAGGCTGAGCACTCAGGCATTTTGGACATTGTTTGATCAATTTGATTTTAGCACTCTCCAGAGGGGCGGTGGAGCTCCTCAGTTTCAGCACTGCTGGTGCTGGGCAGACTGTATGGAATAGCTGTTTGCAGTTCGGTTATGGTGGTGTTGCGTGTTGTTGTAAGGTGTTTTTTGCCCTGAAACATTCTTGTGGCGAGGTCAGTAAAACAGTATGACTGGTCAGTGCGGACCAAATCAACTTGTGAGTCCCACAAAGACAGCTGTATGGTTTCCATCATGTCTGCGATGTAGCAGGTTGTGACCTCGCAGTCCATGTAATTGATGCAGACTGTTTCAGTCGATGGATCTAGCTTGTACACCGTTGCGGACAGTTTGGGGATCTGTCAAGGAGAACAGGCCGGTGTTAGAAGTAGCAGAACAGAGTTGTGATTAAGATAGATCAGGAATACATGAGTGACAATAATGTCTTTTAGCAACAAATGTGTGGGTGAAAATGATCTTTCCTAGGATTTTGAACAACTGTCATGTTTTTGATTGATTCTTGATTTATTAAGTGTCAATATATGCATTACTTTAGAATAGCTCATGGCATATATTATTTTGATTGAAAAGTTCTGATACACCAGCGTTTGTAATTGTCAGATATGGACAGGCCTCAAACTGTATGTTTAAACAAAGGTTATTACAGCACAAAACTGTTTTGTGTGTAATTGTTTAGTTTTGTGAAAGCAGCAGTAAATCAAAACAAGACACTGTACATACAGTTGGTGGTTTTCAAAGAATAAAGCATGTTAGATTGTGCTTCACACTGGTCTGTTAATCAATTGCATAAACTTTATTCTGTGTGAACAACCAAGTGAATGGACAGCGTCTCTTGGACAATATGCAGTAGAAGAGTAGACTGATTGGCTATTGAGTAATTATTGTAGTCATTTTATAAAACAAATTTGTGATCTTTGTTCGGATTCATCAGTTTGGGATCGGGAGCCTCTGAAACAAGCGTGCGATTAAAGGGTAATCTTGACACGCCCATCCCCTACTTTGCTCATTTATTTAACTTATTTATTCATTTATTATTTTTCTTAATATTTATTATTTTTCAAAATTTTCATTTTTTTTATTTTAATTATTTTTCAAAATTTTATTATTATTCAAGATGATAATTATTTTTCCAAACTTTTATTATTTTTCAAAATTTGTATTATTTTTCAAAATTTGTATTATTTTTCAAAATTTGTATCATTTTTCAAAATTTTTATCAATTTTCAAAATTTGTATTATTTTTCAAAAATTTTATCAATTTCAAAAATTTTATCATTTTTCAAAATTTTTATCATTTTTCAAAATTTTTGTTATTTTTCAAAATTTTTATCATTTTTCAAAATTTTCATTTTTTTTCAAATTTTGTATCATTTTTTAAAATTTTCATTTTTTTTTTCAAAATTTGTATCATTTTTCAACATTTTTATCATTTTCAAAATTTTCATTTTTTTCAAAATTTGTATTATTTTTCAAATTTTTTATCATTTTTCAAAATGTTCTTTATTTTCAAAATGTCTATTTTTCTAAATTTTTATTATTTTTCAAAATTTTCATTTTTTTTCAAAATTTTCATTTTTTTTCAAAATTTTATTATTTTTCAAAATTTTTATCATTTTTCAAAATTTTTATTATTTTTCAAATTTTTTATAAATTTTCAAAATTTTTATCATTTTTCAAAATTTTTGTTCTTTTTTAAAATTTGTATTAATTTTCAAATTTTTTGTCATTTTTCAAAACTCATTTTTTTTCAAAATTTTTATCATTTTTCAACATTTTTATTAATTTTCAAATTTTTTTATCATTTTTCAAAATTTATTATTTTTCAAAATTTTTATCATTTTTCAAAATTATTATCATTTTTCAAAATTTTATCATTTTTCAAAATTTTTATTATTTTTCAAAATTTTTATCATTTTTCAAAATGTTCATTTTTTTTCAAAATTTGTATCATTTTTCAAAATTTGTATCATTTTTCAAAATTTGTATCATTTTTCAAAATTTGTATTATTTTTTTAAAATTTGTATCATTTTTCAAAATTTTCATCATTTTTACAAATTTTCCTTTTTTTTCAAAATTTGAATTATTTTTCAAAATTTTTATTTTTTTTTCAAAATATTTATCATTTTTCTAAATTTGTATCATTTTTCAAATCGTTTATCATTTTTCAAAATTTTTATTATTTTTCAAAATATGTATTATTTTTCAAGATTTTTTACCATTTTACAAAATTTTTATTATTTTTCAAATTTGTATCATTTTTCAAAATTTTTGTTATTTTTCAACATTTGTATCATTTTTCAAATTTTTTATCATTTTTCAAAATTTTCATTTTTTTCAAAATATGTATTATTTTTCAAAATTTGTATTTTTAAAATTTTTTATTATTTCAAAATTTGTATCATTTTTCAAAATTTGAATTATTTTTCAAAATTTTTATGATTTTTCAAAATTTTTATCATTTTTCAAAATTTTCATTTTTTGTTACTTTTCAAAATTTGTATTATTTTTCAAAATTTGTATCATTTTTCAAAATTTGAATTATTTTTCAAAATTTTTATGATTTTTCAAAATTTTTATCATTTTTCAAAATTTTTATCATTTTTCAAAATTTGTATTATTTTTCAAAATTTTTATCATTTTTCAAAATTTTCATTTTTTTGTTATTTTTCAAAATTTGTATTATTTTTCAAAATTTTCATTTTTTTCAAAATTTGTATTATTTTTCAAAATTTTTATAATTTTTCAAAATTTGAATTATTTTTTAAAAAATTTTATAATTTTTCAGTTTTTATCATTTTTCAAAATTTTCATTTTTTTCAAAATTTGTATTTTTTTTTAATTTTTATAATTTTTCAACATTTGTATAATTTTTCAAAATGTGTATCATTTTTCAAAATTTTTTATCATTTTTCAAAATTTTCATTTTTTTTTCGAAATATGTTATATTTTTCAAAATTTGAATTATTTTTCAAAATTTTTATCATTTTTCAAAATTTTTACCATTTTTCAAAATTTTTGTTATTTTTCAAAATGTATTATTTTTCAAAATTTTCATTTTTTTTTTTAAATTTGTATTTTTCAAAATTTGTATCATTTTTCAAAATTTTTATCATTTTACAAAATTGTCATTTTTTTTTCAAAATTTGTATAATTTTTCAAAAAAAAATTCATTTTTCAAAATTTGTATCATTTTTCAAGATTTTTACCATTTTTCAAAATTTTTATTCTTTTTCAAATTTGTATCATTTTTCAAAAAATTTTTCAATTTTCAAAATTTGTATAATTTTTCAAAAAATTTTATCATTTTTCAAAATTTTTGTTATTTTTCAAAATTTGTATCATTTTTCAAGATTTTTACCATTTTTCAAAATTTTTATTCTTTTGCAAATTTGTATCATTTTTCAAAAAATTTTTCAATTTTCTAAATTTGTATCATTTTTAGATTTTTTAAATTTTTCTAAATTTTTAAACATTTTTCAAAAAACTTATTTTTTTCAAAATTTTCATTTTTTTGTTATTTTTCAAAATTTGTATTATTTTTCAAAATTTTTATCATTTTTCAAAATTTTCATTTTTTAAAAACTTTTTTTTCAAAATTTTTATCATTTTTCAAAATTTTTATTTTTCAAATTTTTTTATCATTTTTCAAAATTTGTATCATTTTTCAAAATTTGTATCATTTTTCAAAATTTTTTATCATTTTTCAAAATTTTTTATCATTTTTCAAAATTTTTGTTATTTTTCAAAATTTTTATCATTTTTCAAAATTTTTGTTATTTTTCAAAATTTTTATCATTTTTCAAAATTTGTATTATTTTTCAAAATTTTTATCATTTTTCAAAATTTTTGTTTTTTTCAAAATTTGTATTATTTTTCAAAATTTTTATCATTTTTCAAAATTTTTATTTTTTTTTTCAAAATTTTCATTTTTTTCAAAATTTGTATTTTTTAAAATTTTATTATTTTTCAAATTTTTTATCATTTTTCCAAATTTTTATTTTTTTTTTCAAAATATGTATTTTTTTCAAAATTTGTATCATTTTTCAAAATTTTCATCATTTTTCCAAATTTTCATTTTTTTTCAAAATTTGAATTATTTTTCAAAATTTTTATGATTTTTTAAAATTTTTATAATTTTTCAAAATTTGTATTATTTTTCAAAAATTTTTATCATCTCAAAATTTTCATTTTTTTGTTATTTTTCAAAATTTGTATTATTTTTCAAAATTTTTATAATTTTTCAAAATTTGTATTATTTTTCAAGATTTTTACCATTTTTCAAAATTTTTATTATTTTTCAAATTTGTATCATTTTTCAAAATTTTTTTCAATTTTCAAAATTTGTATCATTTTTCTAAATTTTTTAACATTTTTCAAAAAACTTATTTTTCAAATTTTTTTATCATTTTTCAAAAAAAAATTTATTTTTCAAAATTTTTATCATTTTTCAAAACTTTTATTTTTCAAAACTTTTATTTTTCAAAATTTTGCATTTTCTTCAAGATTTTTTTTTTCAAGTTTTTTTCAGGATTTTCGTTTTTTCCCAGATTTTCATTTTTTCAAGATTTTCATTTTTTTTCAAGATTTTCAATTTAATAAACACATCTGATCGAAAAAGAAAAATTCGCACTTGTCACATTAACATGCTTAAGTTGTATTGCCGCGAGCTGCACTAATTTCGGCGTTCGTTACACCAGATAACTTCCTACAATACAAAGTAGTGGCTTTCGGGTTACGAAACGCTCCTGCAACATTCCAGCGCCTCGTAAACATTGTATTGTCTGGAGTTCCAAACTGTAATGCATACCTAGATGATCTGGTTATCTATTCTTGTGACTGGGAGGAGCATTTATCTGCACTTTGTACTGTTTTTAAACGGCTATCTGATGCGTCTTTGACTATTAATTTAGCCAAGTGTGAATTTGGACAAGCAACGATCACTTATTTGGGAAAAGAAGTAGGTCAAGGTCAAGTTCGCCCTGTTAGTGCCAAAGTGACAGCTATAGCTGAGTTTCCTGTTCCTACAACGAGACGCGATTTGCGTCACTTTTTAGGAAAGTCTGGTTATTACAGGAGTTTCTGTCGTAATTTTTCAACTGTTGTTTGTCCCTTGACCAGCTTGTTGAGTCCAAAAACTGATTTTGTGTGGTCTGATGCATGACAGCAGGCTTTTGAGAATGTTAAGTTGTTGCTTACTTGTGTGTCACGAAATCAGACAGGGAGGATCCAAGTGCAGGTAAAATAAGAATATATTTAAGCAAAACAGGGACAAACAGAAGCGGCTGGTACAAAAAGGGCAATCCAAAAACGTAGTCAAAAAACTGGCAAAAACTCAAAATAGGTGGCAAACTGGATCAAACAACAAACAAGGCTAAGGTCAACAAACAGGCAAAACAAAGAAATACAAATGTACATCAACATCAACATTAAGAACTCCATTCTAAACTGGTGTATGTGTGGTGTATAAATAGTCTGAATGATCAGTGATCACAAGTCTCAGCTGTGTGTGTCTCATCAGCAATGATGAGCAACTGGTGTGTGTGTGACATGGCCTGATAGGATTTGTAGTTCCTAAACATGACAGATGTAGTTCACCAGCGATCTGTCAGGAGTGGATCGCTGGTGATCGTGACACTTGTGCACCTGTTCTCGCTGCACCTGACTTCTCACGTCCATTCAAATAGAAGTTGATGCTAGTTCATTGGGTGTTGGCGCTGTGCTTTTTCAGGAAGATGAGGTTGGTTTTGATCATCCAATCTGCTACTTTTCACGTAAATTTAATAGACGCCAACGTAACTATTCCACCACTGAAAAGGAAACTTTGGCTCTGATTTTGTCCTTGCAGTTCTGTAAAGTTTATGTGATCATCAGTTTTGCCTGTTATTGTATACACTGACCATAATCCCCTAGTGTTTCTGTCAAGAATGCACAATCACTATCAACGCCTTATGCGTTGGTTGTACAAAATTATAACTTATCCATAAAGCATAAGTAAGGATCTGAAAATGTCATTGCTGACACTTTATCTAGAGCTTAATGTTGCTTTATGTAAAGTCTTGAGAGGGGGAGTGTTACGTTCCATCACAGAATGTATTTTGGTTCTATGTGTGTGCGTTTGTTTGTATGTGGGTGTGTAGTTTTACGTGTGTTACAGGTACGAACGGCATTGGAGGATCCGCATTTCATGCTGCTGATGCTGGATTCGCGCCACCAATCGCTGGGCGGTGTAGCGTTTACAATCCAAGTGTAACAGGTGTTATATATATATTAATTTCACTCAAAGTTTTTCTTGTAATCATCAAATTATTTTATTTAATGTCATATTTTCAAAGTTGTTCTTTAAATATCTTATATTTCAGAGTTAATGATTTCATAGTTGTGTTTGTTTTCAATGTATTGGTGGATTGCGGAAAATGGTACGTGGCCCCTTTAAGTGCCGTTTTCCGGTTCCGCCTGCTCTCGCTCAGTTCGCGGCAAACGCGATTGAGGAGAGGTGAGTTAAACTGAAGCTCCGGTTAAAACGTGTTATATAAGTGTTGTTAATTACAATAATACATGCAGAGTTTCATTCTGAAATGCATTTCACTGTTGTTTGAACATGTATGAGAGGATGTGTGGGTTATATGAAGCATGTATTTTGTGAAGTTCATAAGGATGAGTGAGCATGAGTGTGCAAGCTTGGTGGTGATGAAAATGATCCCTTTCACTGATAGGTTGCTGTCGTAAAGAGGGCCACAGACTCAGCTTGATGTGATTTTGTTTATTTTATTCATGCAGGTATGTGTTTACTCATGCTTCTGATGTGTTTTTGAATTTGTGTATAGTGTATCTTTTTTTTGGTGTATGTTGAACCCATTTTGATTCGGTTTGTATCAGTTCACGGCAAACGCGATAGAGGAGAGGTTGGTGTCGTAAAGAGGGCCACAGACTCAGCTTGATGTGACTATTTTATTCATGCAGAATAAAAAGCAGTTTCCTCCCATTGCCTGGTTCCTTTCGCCTAACCCACAACGCGGAGTAAACCGAGGACCGGTCACACAAGCCCAAACTGCAATGGCGATCTCTCTCTCTCTATCTCGCTCTCACTCTTTCTGTGGGTCTCAATGAGGACAGTCTCTCTTGCGAGGACTAGTCTGAGAGAATGTGTTTCCTTTGATTGTGATTTAATGCTCTTGTCTAAAGTATTGTGAGATTTGAAATTGCAATGTGTTTGCTTGTGAACTTGTCCAGTTAACTGATGCTTTTGAGTGATACCTCGGAGAGGGTGTAGGAGTGAGTCGCGCGACATATACAACACTCAGGATTCCATTATGTATTATTTCCATTAGGTTTAGGAGAGTGTGCTGTTTTGTGTATGTTTTGTTTTTATTTGGAGTAGTTTAGTTAAGACCTTTGGTACGTTGAAGATGTTTCTTTTCATGCTTCTGTTTTCATATTTAGTTCAGTTGTTTAATAAAGATAGTGTGTTTTTGTTATATTTATTTTTTTGATTTAAGCACCTCTACCTCCTCAACAAATAATTTATTGTAAATATTTTTCTTTCACTGTATAATATATTTTCACTGGTTTCACTGGAAGTATGGGCAATAAATAATTGCAGTGATACTCGGTTTTCAGTGCTTTTCTTTCTCCCTCCATTTGGTCACACACACTAAACTATAATATGTTACGTCAAATACCCTTAATTTAATATTAGCATCTAAAATGACGTAACACAGCTCTTGACCCCTCTTTTCATTTATATAGCCACACCACACTGTGTATACCTGATCTAGTTTGAGCTCGGAAGTGAAGCATGGTTGGGCCTGGTTAGTACTTGGATGGGAGACTACCTGGGAATGCCAGGTCCTGTAAGTGTAGAATGGTATTTTGACCACAGCGGTTCGAACTGTAGTTCTGCCGAGTGACTAAAAAGTTATCAGCATGTTGGTAAAAAACTGTACATTTCTAGTCAAACCATTCTTCTGCAATCTTATACCAAAAATGGAAATAAGGTCAGTATTAATAGCTTAAAATGTGTGAGAGCGTTGCTATTATGTGATTGTATTGTATTGCAATATGGAGCAATTAATTGTTGATGTTAAATCAAAAGTAATTCACAAATACTTGAAAATGAAATGATTTAATGACAATAATTCTCTATGGTTACAACTGCAGTAGTTACAAATAACTGTCTTAAATGATAAAACATGAAATGATTAAAACATATGATATAAATTGTACCCAGCTTAAATGTAAATTTAAAGTGACCAGAGGGAGAGGGAGAGAAAAGGGGAGAAGAGGAGCAGAGCTCAGGAAAGTGCAGAGAAGGAAAAAAGAGCAGACCAGGAAAAGAGGCAGAGCCAAGTTTTACCAGCTATTTTGTATCTTCTTGACCATGTGACTAAAGTCCAAATGCTTTGACATTCAAACTGACCAATCAACATGTGACCACATCGTAAAACCCCCAAAGTCCACACACCAGGCCCTGATCTTATCAGTATCTGCCTTTGGAGTCAGTATGGACCTTCTCTGGTGAAAGACATGTTTTGCCATATAAACAAATGCATATGGTAATTTAGACTCTTACAATCCTCCCCTGGCACGGTTGTGACGCATAAAGAGGCAAAAAGGTGACATTAATGATGAAAATATGCTTTGTGTTGTGTGCTGCTGTCATCTTCAGACTTCCTGTTGCGGGAATAAGGTTAGTCAGTCTTTGTTGTCCTTCAGCCCTGTGTGAGAGGCTTTAGTCGAATGGTGTTGCACTGCTTATATGCAAAGTGTCCCTCATACCCCCACAAGAATAGGTGTTGAGGAATGCAGGGAACCCCTGCTCTTCTCTTGAAGTAGATCACAAGACGTGAACTTTTTCTCCATGGATCCTGTGTTTCAAAACAGCAAATGGCACAACAAACAGCAAAAGCAAACACATGGCATTTGTCATTGATCAAAGGATTGATGTGGTCAGTTTGAGTTCTTCTCAAGCAAAATGCTATTAAATTAATGCAATTAAAAATATGGTCAAGATTAAGACAAAATAAAACAAACAAGCTCTTTACACAATATCTGGAAACATCAAAATTAAATTGCTTTACAACAAAATCAACAATAGCTGGTTAAGAGTATCAGCAAAATATTCAGTGTAACCAAATACAGTGAATTCAATGAATCAATGTTCAAAGACAATCACAACTGCATTCAAATGGATTAAATACAAAGTGAACACAAATAAAATTTGTTGTAGATAAATCAATAATGTTACAAAAGCAACAATATTTCAGCATTTGGATTTAGAATCCCAATTTACACTTTGATATAACTTGTTGAAACAAATAATAACTGGTTAAATATTCAAAAGAAACCAAAATAACAAAACAAGATGAAAAATCCATAGTTATGATAAAGTCTGATTAAAAAGACTTAAATAACATGTTAAATATATATGAAGCGGTGTCAGACAAACTGTGAATTTTACTGTGTGTGTGAAGATTTGAAATGTTCTCTGTGTGGCAGTGTTCCAGCTGAGGCGATGTGTTTGTGCAAACATGCTCTTGTTACGTCCCTGATGTTAATGGTCTAGGAGTGGGAGCAACAGTAAAAAAAGTTATTTAAAATGTTGGTTGGGGTGAGTGTGGATCAGTCCCCTGCTTTCACGACAACACACCAGATTAAAGTTAAAGATTTTATTAACAGAAATGTACAAAAACTGGGAAGCAAAAATAGTCTTCAGGAGGGGGAAAGGCCAAAACAACAAACAAAAGTACACTCTAGCTAGTTAGGGAGTAAAATTGTCTAAACTGACAAAGCAAAACAAATCAACAACATAAATGTACACTAACTCCCGAACAAGAGAAAAAGGGTTTTAGAAATAAAATAGCACCCACCTCCCTACGGCTTCCAAACACAAAGGTATTTTTCAAAAGCAGAGTTCAAGTGGTTTCAAAAGCTTTTACAACAGAGTTTTTAACTTCAACAAGGTTTGGAAGTTTTACGAAAGTGTTGTCAAATTTAGTCCTGTTGTAACAGGGAGCCAGCATGGAATTTGAGTATGAGATGTGTGTGTGATCTCCCAGCAAGCAATAGCCGTCATTTCACCGTCTAGGTGAAGCATAGACCAGATCTAGTCCGGCTACGTGTAACCCAATTTTAGCCCGAATAACCTTAAATTTGGTTGAATGTTGTTTTTTGTAAAATAAAGCTTATGATATGTATGATACTTCATTATGTAAGCAAAGTCAATAACGTTTATGAGGTAACTGCAAGTAATAACTGTAGTTTCACTTTCTCGGTGAAGTATAGACCCAATCTAGCCCGGCTATGTGTAACCCATCTCTAGCCCAAAAAAACTTAAATTTGGTTTCATGTCTTTTTTTGGCAAAATACCTTGTGATGTGTATGATATTCCTTCAAGTAAGGAATGTAAATAGCATTTATAAGGTGTTTGGGTTTTTAATTTTATGTGTTGTTTTCATAGCCTGACCGTAGCCCTGAATTACCTCGTCATCAGATCGGCTATTTATAGCCCACTGATAGTCTAAACTTATTCACTGTAGTATTTGGCCGTGCAGCGCGTGCAATGGTTAATACATCACGTCCGCATTATCAGTACTACATCCACTCGTGACATGTTCTATTTGTAGCCATACTTTATCTCTGAATTAGATGGGCTTTACCCACCTCGCAAAATTGACATGAATTGTTTTCATTGTAGACTTACTGCCTTTTTATTTTAAGTTAAAAATAAATATGCTATAATATTTCTTATGTATATAATATCTTATCTATATCTTACGGTAGAACAAGCCAGATCTAATCAGTTAAGCAAAATGAACGCAGCTCCATATTCCACACGACAGATGGCGGTATTGCACATTTGTTGAGTCGACTGACCTGGACCAGCATATCAAGAGGAAGAAAGCTGTTGTCGTTTGAAATTTGAAGCGCTGTGGTGAGCGCGAGTGCCCTACAAGGTAAGTGTAATCTGCTTTAATATCATGTTGTTTGGCAATGTTTTTTATTATATGTGCATGTTTTAATATAGTATTACGCTAATATCAATGCACAGACACCTTTTATTCCATAAATCTCAGACAAAAATAAAAACGGTGTGAAAGAGTGTTACAACCTTTTAAACAAGCAAAATTAAACACTTATTAAGCAAAGTTCGGTGATTAAGTGCATTTATTTTGTACATTGCGAGGGGTCTTCATTAAATTGCCTCATGAAGTCAATAAAAAAGTCAGTCATGAGGTGAAAATTCTGCAGTTCTAGCTTTTAAAAGAATTGTTTACTTGTGATTTTATAACAAAAGAGACACAAACACCAGTTTAATTCTAATTTTAGTTAGAGCCATTTGTCTCTTACAGAAATCTCATTCAAGCATAATTTGACAAGACGGCCTCTACTGTGTATGCTGCTACAAGGTTATTGATTTAGATTTGATAAATAAACTTTACTATTTTATGGAAAATGTAATTTTTAGTAAATGAGTAACTGTATTTTGACTTGTCACAGTAAAATCAAGTATAAAGTAAGCTGTTGGTCATTTTTATTATTATAATGCTTCTCTAATATTTGTAACTGTTTGTTTTTCTCCACAGATATTTGAGTGTGGCTATGTAAAAGAAGCAGTCTAGCAGGTATGAGTTGCTTAAACAGTTTAGACTAAAACATTTACACTATGGCCTCATATTGCTGGGTTCTCTGTTCATATGCAGATTGCCGCATGTACATTCTCAAGCTGAAAGAAGCTTTCGAGTAACATCAAACACACAGAATGAAAATTTTAAACAATATTAAAGCATTATTCATATAACTGCTGTTGATATAAAGAAACATTGAATGTAACACATTGATACTAAAATAGTTAAAATAAGTGAGTAAATAAGTAATCAGCCTTAAGCTGTAAACCTGTGGCTAATGTTACTTTTTTGTTGATGGGTGATGTTTTTTTTTCTAGTTTTAATATGTAACCATCAAGCATGATTGTGTCCTGAAGATCTACCTTATTTAAAGAGTCTGCGCATCTACCTCAATGAAGACTTGTAAAAGAGTATGTGGTAAGTGTGTCAACCCGCTCTCCTTTCATAAATGTGTTTGTAAAACTCACAGAGTCACAAGACTGAGTTTAGAACACATCTCAGTTTTTTTTCTATTTCTCCAGGACTGAAAATGCAGAGGCTGAATCTCAAAATGTACACACAGCAGTGGAGATCTTTATCATTTGGGCTGAGGATGCTGGTCCTGGTGACACACTGCTAAAAATGATTTTCTTACTTAGATTTTTTTTGTCTTGTTTCTAGTCCAAATATCTAAAAATTCTTAAATCAAGAAGAATTTTCTAGACAAGCAAAACATATTGTCTTGTTTAAATAAATAATATGCCAAAATTAAGTGAGTTTTTCCTTAAAACAAGCAAAATAATCTGGCAGTGGGGTAAGCAAAATAATCTTATGCCAAAAGGAAAAACAAGATTATTTTTCTGACCCCATTGGCAGATTATTTTGCTTGTTTTAAGGAAAAACTCATTTAATATTGGCATATTATTTCTGAAAACAAGACAATATGGTTTGCTTGCCTAGAAAATGCTTATCTAGAATTTGTAGATATTTAGACTAGAAACAAGACAAAAAAAAAATCTAAGTAAGAAAAGCATTTTCTGCAGTGCAGAGCTACAGATGTTGGTGTAGAAGTTCTGCAAAACCTGCTGAGTGTCACATATGGATTGGTTGGACTTTTGGGTTCATGTACACTTGGGTTTGTTCAACCAGAAATTAAAACGTTTAATTATTCATGTCGTACAAATGAAGATACTTTAGGTGAAATCTGAGAGCTCTCTTATTCTCTATAGACAGCAATGGTCCCAACTTGTTTAAAACATCCTTAAAACAGACCACATGCTTTCAGTTGTTCAATCAGAATATTAAGCTACAAGAATAATTTTGAGTGTATAAAGCAAAAATAACAGCCTTTGAGTTTCTTTCTTCTCTTGAACATAACATATTTTGAAGAAAGCCGAATACCTGTAACCATTGACTTTTATTGTATGTTTTTTACAGGTTTTCAGCTTTCTTCAAAATATCTTCTGTTCAACAGAAAATCATTGTTTTTATCTTGTTTGTTTTGTCATAACTTTGACATTTTATATATTTATTTTGTATTGTTTAATGTTTTTTAATTTTGTTAATGTTGCTTTTATTAATAAAAGCTTTTGTTTAATCAGTTTGAATGGAGTGCCTTATTGAGAAAATGTTGATATTTATGTGTATTTTTGTTGTTTATAAAATGTATAAACATAGCCATTCATTAGCTGAAATTTTGATGACTTGTTTATTCTTGGGCTATGCTTAGACGTCTATTAGATTTTCACTGACAGCCCAAATTTAGCCGTGATTTAGCCTAGACCAAATTTCACGGGCTATTAGACGTCTAAATGTAGTCGTCTATTAGCCGTCTATATGTAGTCGTCTATTAGCCGTCTAAATGTAGACGTCTAATCTTGGGCTATGCATAGACGTCTATTAGATTTTCACTGACAGCCCAAATTTAGCCGTGATTTAGCCTAGACGTCTAGGCTATGTTTAGACGTCTAATAGACGTCTTTTAAACCAAAAAATGTTTGCTGGGAAGAATCGTTTTACCTGCACTCAGTGTGGAAAGAGTTTTGGAACAAAACACTATCTTAAGATTCACATGATGATCCACACTGGAGAGAAACCATTCACATGCACGCAGTGTGGGAAGAGTTTCAGCAAATCATCATCCCTTAATCTACACATGATGAGCCACACTGGAGAGAAACCATTCACATGCACTTTGTGTGGGAAGAGTTTCAACTGCTCGTCACACCTTAATCGACACATGAGGACTCACACTGGAGAGAAACCATTCACATGCACTCAGTGTGGGAGGAGTTTCAGCCAATCATCATCCCTTAATCTACACATGATGAGCCACACTGGAGAAAAACCTTTCACATGCACTCAGTGTGGGAAGAGTTTCAGCCAATCATCACACCTTAATGAACACATGAGGATCCACACTGGAGAGAAACCATTCACATGCACTTTGTGTGGGAAGAGTTTCAACTGCTCGTCACACCTTAATCGACACATGATGAGCCACACTGGAGAGAAACCATTCACATGCACTTTGTGTGGGAAGAGTTTCAACTGCTCGTCACACCTTAATCGACACATGATGATTCACACTGGAGAGAAACCATTCACATGCACTCAGTGTGGGAAGAGTTTCAGCATATCATCACACCTTAATGAACACATGAGGATCCACACTGGAGAGAAACCATTCACATGCACTCAGTGTGGGAAGAGTTTCAGCAAATCATCAAACCTTAATCAACACATGAGGAACCACACTGGAGAGAAACCATTCACATGCACTCAGTGTGGGAAGAGTTTCAGCCAATCATCATCCCTTAATCTACACATCACATGATGAGCCACACTGAAGAGAAACTATTCACTTGCACTTAAGCCAAGGTCACACTGGACTTTTCTCCCCATAGACTTACATTCGTACGCACGCGAATGCGTCAGACCGGAAACGCAAGTTCGTTCATCAAGTTTCGCAGTTTTCAAAATTGAAACTGCACCAGACGATTTACACTAGAGAGACTGTACACATGTTAACACTATGACAAGAGGTTTAATCCGTTAACACATCTGAAAACACAAAAGAGGATTCACACTGGAGAGAAACCGTACAGATCTGATCAGTGTCTACAGAGTTTCGCTTATTCGGCGCAGCTTAAGAAACACATGGACAAAAAGTTGCACACATGACATGAATTCAGCAAAACATTTTCTCATGTGCACAGGATGTTTCATGTCTGAATGATGTTTGAAAAGGCTGAGTGACGGTATACTGTTTTCCAACACTAATACACTGCAGTAAGCGGGGTTGTAAATGTGTTGCACTCCTCGCGTTTACCGTAAACACAAAGCAGCACCTCTGCGGCTTAAAATCTTTTTGCAAGTGATTGTACAGGTGCGGATACATCTGTACTCCGCTCTCCAGTGTATTCATGTAGCTAGTGTTGTTTTGGATGATGTTCTCTGTCTGACTCCCTGAATGAGAAACAAATCGCTGGGAAGACACCGCACATCAAAGAAGGTGGAGCTCCAGGACGGTTAGTTTGCAGTATACCAGGGCCTCAAGTAAAAAAAAAGCTTATTCAATTGTCCTGTGTTGCATCTTTTATTTGTAAAGTTTCTGTACTTTTTAGGTTCAAGATTCTTTCTAGTTTACTACATTTACTTTTTTGAGTAGAATACAAACTTGATGAATATTTTATGATTTAGGCAGAGCGACAGGTATTAAGTTTTACAAATATTATGTGGTAAATCCAGATTGGGTGCCTACATTACTCCTCAATGGCTAAATAAAAATTGTTGTGCTAGCTACCCCAGGACGCTGTGACTACTCAGGAGTCCTCATGTCAAGACCTGCCATCTCATTGACTCTTTAACCTTATGATTTTGTTTGTCATTACTTATATCATGTAGTTAAAGTGTTGTTGTGATTATATCCTAAGTTCTTTATCTTCATTATTATCCCTAGACATTTGTTAGTTGCTTTGATTGATTGTTTTATGAGTTACATATTATAATAAATAATTTGCATTCAGACTATTTTGTTGGCTCATCTCTCTTTTATGTTGCTACTCAAACAAGCGGGTCATAACACTTTGTAAAATGTTTCCGGTTGTATCCGTCATCTTGTCCTTTCAGTCATGACCATAGGTGAGAGTAGGAACCTAGATTGAGCGGTAAATTGAGAACATTGCCTTTCGTCTCGGCTCCTTCACCACAACAGACAATCACATCAACTGCATTACTGCTACCACTGCACTGATCCATCCTTTAATCTCACATTCCATTCCTCTCAGAAGTCAAGCCCCACTCTCGGCCAGCCATCGGCTGACTTCTTTATGCAGCTCAAAGGACAGAGCTGTCCAGGGAGACGCTTGCTTATTCCCAGAGTTGGACCACAAGCCAGATGGCTCAATCCAGGCGTAGACCTGGCCAGTTCCATCCAGCCTAGCACCTACTTGTGCTGCAAATGGGATCATTTGTCCCGATGAACATTTAACCAAGGCCGAACCTGGACACTGGCTTCCCACGCGCCTCTTTTAACAGATGAGAGAGGGATCATTTGTCCCGATTGAAGCCATTTTTAACACACAGATGCAGGAATAATGACCAGCCCATCCCAATAAAGACACTGCATGGCGATAAATGGTTGAACACCATATGACCTTTATTGTTTTAGAAAATTGTATATTATTTATTCAGGAAGATTCAGAGTCCTCTGTTGGTTGGCGTGGGCGTGCCCCATGACTTTTCTCCTTCTCAGATTGCTATGGCAGCGTCCTCCTGATGGTTCCCTCTTGCAAAGGAGAGACAGTAAGGCCGGTTAGCCAGCATCACATTTCCTGCTGTTCACATCCATGCTTTGGCTAGCCAAAGAGGAACTGACTTACCAGGGGTGACTCGGTACACCCCTTCCGTGGGTGGCTTTCTCTGTCCCCCGCCACCGCCGCCGCCTCCTCTTCCACCAAGGCCCTCTCGAAGAGTCTGCGGTGCTCACGTGCTTGCAGAGGGCCAAGGTGAAGTGCGTAGAATTTATCTGAGGTTGAAGTGTCATGACACATGAAGTGTGCCAGCTTCTGCCGATCCTCTGAAGAATGTGCATTCATTGCCTGCGTCAGAGACAGACAGACAGAACCTTTATAGGGTCAAAGCCGCTGGCGGTCATGTGGCAACAGGGGCATTGCATTCATACTCATGTGCGTTGCAATGGTTGTCCAGACGTCAGTGAAGGTGGGCTTGCCGAGAAGCCCCATGCTGGTCCACGCAGATTGAAAATATTTGTTCAGGGTCTGGCAGGGACTGGCTCTGGAGGTAAAGAAGAAATAGGTGGCCCGCCTCCCACCCAGTAGACCAGCCCGCAGCTCCAAGAACCTCTGGAACCAGCTGTATTCTTCCTTGTTGAGAGATAACTGAGCAGCACCGAAGGATCTGTTAGTCTTATGCGAAGTGATCTGACCATGGAAGAAGCAGAGGCAGAGTGAGTGAGTGAATACTACTGGTGGCTCCCACCCGCAAAACCAAGGAGTCACACTCACGTTGATGAAGTAGGCTGTCCCATCTGGGCTTCTGGAGGCCTCTTCAACCTCCTGAATGGTCAGATTTTGGAACACGAGTCAAAGGCGGGGGAGAGAGAGAGAGTACACTTGACTTGGCTGGTGTAACTAATCGCTGTTGGTGCCCCAGAAAAGAAATGTATTAAAAATTAAGCAGGGTCAGTGCTTCCACCACTTGGAAGAGGGTGTTGGAAACTCTGACCGGCTGACCAAACACTTACCTAGAAGGGCAGGGATTTTCCTTCCAGCGGTCCGGTGACAGCGTACCAGGCTGGCTTTGGAGATCAATCTGCCTTCTTTCGCCTGCTTTGTTCTCACCTCGTGCACCACCACGATCCGGCGAATGAGAGCTCTGAGCTCCCTGCGAATCAGCCCCAGGGCAGTGCTGGAGAGACGGCAAGATGCCGGCTGGGTTTCCGAGAGGTAATCGAGAAACTGTGCCATGTTCTTCAAATAATTCTGTCTGGTGGGCTCGGCCATGCGCGTTTGGCCCAGCAGAGCAGCCCAAGGTCGGATCTGCGCTGGCTGGTTGAGGAACAGGAAGCTCTCTGGATCGGCCTTGATCCTGGTCAGTTTGGAGACAACGTTGTTTTGAAGACGAGCGGTGGGGTAGCTGCCCAGTTGGAAACCCTCAATCTCTTCCAAGAGTTGGTCTGCAGAACGGGGATGAAAGTCAAAAGTCAGCTGTAATAATATACCCCCCCCCCACCACCACCATCAGCCCAACAGAACCCTGCTGAACCCATACTCAACTGAGGGCTGGAACGTGGTCTGGGTAAGGATACTTCTGTGGGTTGTAGACTTCCAGGGGGCTGGGGGGCGTAGGACCTCCGGCCGCCCTTCGTCTGGGCTTCGCATCAGGGGATGGTGTTGGTGGAGAAGAAGACCTTCTTCTTCTCCTCCTCCTCCCTCCCCTCCGCCACTCCCGATGATACTGCCGTGTGAATTCGCCCAGGGTGAACCTCCCACGGCTGGCACAGTGAAGCTGCCCAGAAATGCAATAGTACTGAAGTGTCTTTCACTGATGTTATTTTGCACACTGGTAATTTTTTTATTTTTTTTTTGTTTATAAAAGTTATGTCCTAATTGAATTAATCACAGTTGAATATAAGCTCTAAACACAGCATCTTAAATGTGAGGAATAGGGAAGAAGACTGAAGGAAATAATAAAGTTAATGTTTGGTTATTAACATTAACCCAGTATTTGTTGCTTCCCTTTTTCTTATGTTTTTATATTATTACTTTTCATGTTTCCTTTATATTATTTGCTTACTGATTTTAGTATTTATAGATACATTTTTGAATTAATGTTAATTGTTTTGTTGTTTTTTTGAGTTTTTAATGAGCTCAGAATGTATATTTTATTACTAAGTAGTGCCTTTTCACTTTTGGCTAAATATTGTTCAGTGTCATTTCATTGCAGGGTTTTTGCTTTTGGGATTAATTGAAAAAAAAAAAAAAAACCTCAACCTTTAGCTGTAGAATCTTCAATCAGTTTGCTAAATTAATAGAATATGTTTTAAACACACCAGAAGTAGAGCTGTAATCGGGCCATAAAAATTAGGCCCGATAGGGCCCGAGTCCAACAGAATTTGGCCTGAGCCCGACAGGTACATTTTGATTGACAGCTTTATAAAGCCCGAACCCCCTAATAACCTGACATGTTATCAGTTCTCCATCAACATGTCCCACAAGAGCAGGTTTTAATCATACTGCAGCGGTGCAGGATCAGCTGCTGGAGCAACATGGCTTTATCCCTGATGATCTTCACTAATGACGCTCACAGAACTACACAAATGATTAAGAGCATTCAGACGCGGCAGACTTAGCAGAGCAGAACTCATCAAGCAGACCAATGAGGGTTCATCAGCTCTTCTCTGAGTCTTTTGGCTGGCCTGGAAATGCCTCGGGATCCCCCCGGAGGAGTTGGAGAAAATGTCTGGGGAGAGGGAAGTCTGGGGTTCTATCCTTAGACTGCTGCCCCGGTGACCCGGCCCCGGAAAAGCAGCAGAAAATTAATGAATGAATGTTTTCCAAATAAAAAAATGTCCTCTTTTTTGCAGCTATCAATAGAAAGTCTGTAGTTTAATTCATTTATTTCTATTTAGATTTTTAACTTTGAAAAATAAATTTGACATCTCAATTGCCTCATTGTTTTCACTGAAAACACTAATTCACTTAATGAAATACAAACCAACTTACATTTTTTATTTAGTCCACACAGCAAGAACACCCTTCAACATTAATTTATGTAACATTTCATTTCCTTTCCATAAACCTTTAAGAAAACGACAGTGTGATGGGGTGGTATCTGCTTTGACGGGGTTGTTCACTGTGACAGGGTGGTAAGGACAAAGGTGTTTTAAAAGTTATTTAACCAGTGTAAACCTTTAAACAGGGTAATTTGTGAAGTTAAAAATATATTGTTTTTATTTTGAGGAATGTGAAATTAGACCATCAAGGTAAGATGGACCACCACATCCCAATGGGATATTGTTTGTAACATTCTTACATCATTTTTTTTTCGCCATAACAAAGAAAAGCCTTCATTTGATGCATCATCCTGCACATTCTAATCTCAACAACATTCTAGACAACTTTAGGAATAGAAACATTTTAATTCAATTAAATATTGGCAAAAACACAAAGACACACTACAAAATGAACAAAAATGTAAAATACTTTTAGTTTCTTTTGGTTTTTCCTCTTTATTAAACATTTGTTAAATGTTTCCCCAAACATATGTGGGGGTACTCTGTTTTTTTTTGGATTGCGTCTTTTTTGTTAGATTAGTTCCAGTTTTGGCTTTGGTATTTGCTGCTGTATGACTCTGGTGTTGACTGTAAAGCATCCTGTAGAAAATATTCATTTAAAAGAGAGATCTTTGGAGATTTTAATTATTTATGCTGAGCACTAGGGGCGTCACAGTGGATCAGTTGGTGATTCTGTGTGGAGTTTGCATGTTTTCCCCGTGTTGTCGTGGGTTTCCTCCGGGTGCTCCGGTTTCCCACACAAGTCCAAACACATGTGGTATATGTGAATTGGGTATGCTAAATTGTCCTAAGTCTATGTATGTGAGTGAGTAAGGATGTTTCCCATGATGGAAGGGCATCCGCTGCGTAAAACATATGCTGGATAAGTTGGCGGTTCATTCTACTGTGGTAACCTCAGATTAATAAAGGGACTTAAGTCGAAAAAGAAAATGAATGAATGCTAAGCACTGCATGTCCAATAATGTTTAATCTGAACTGTGGTGCTATTCTTGATGGAAACAGATCTATCTGCAATTATGTTATAAATTGTGAAATTCCTCATTAAAAACAGATCGATTAGGAATGTTTGAGTAAAGGAAAACGAGTGAATGACTAAACATGAGTGTGTGAAAGAAAAAGGAAGGAAGTGTGTGAGAGACCAGAGTTAAATGAAAAGAAGTGTACTAAATGAATTGATTAGCCCTATATTAGAATGCAGAACCACCCCATCACATCCCTTACCCGCCCATCACAATAAACAATGTGACGGAGTGGTAAAGTGCATCCAAAAATGGCTACAAATCTCCCATGTGGTCAAGTTCCTCACCTAGCATCCCTTCATTCAATCTGAAATGTACTTCTCTTTGCTTTATAAATGTAAAACAAACAAAATTAATACGTTTACCTTATCTATATGTAATGGGGTGGTTGGGTTGAGCTTGACGGACCCTAACAAGAAAACGCAACAAAAAAAGAAATGTGAAAGATTTCCTGCTTTTAGTCTCGGAGGGTGCTGGGCCCGTATGATGTCCATTCTGTGTGTGTTATGTCTTTTAAAGCAAAAGTACAGCATTTATAGATGAAACAAGTTAGTGTGATGGGATGCACTGTAAAAAATAATACCTGTCACATCCCCGGCTTGTTCCTTCTCACCCAATCCTGTTTCACCACCTCAAACCAGTCCTAACCAATCACGAGAACCTTCCCCTGAGTACTAACCATCCGCACCTGTTCATCATTACCCTGGACACTATATAATCCTACCTCCTCCATACATTCAATGGCTATTTTTACACTTCTGTTGTTATTCATCCAGTTCCATACTCCATTCCAGTCAATGGCGGTAATGCACCAACAAGTCTGGTTGCCAACTGCCAGTAAAACCCGAAGAAGAAGAAGATTCAACGGCTGGTATTGAAGTTGAATGGTTGTCTTCTCACAAGCTCCCTCGTCTTCTCTTCTTCCATGGATGTTCCTCCTGAGTCTTCGTACCTGTCGCACTGATAAAGGGAAGTGTCTTTACTATCTGACGTTATCTGAAGATCTGTATTCACCCTCATGTACTTTAAGCCTGTTCACCACCAATGGATGTTTTGGATGTTAACCCATGCTTATCGCTCACCATGTTTACAAGGCGAAGACTTGTGTGGTGTTCCTCGTATGATCTTCCATTCCCCTTGAACTGTGTATGACCGCAAACCCCTGCTGTGTATACAGCGAGCAGCATTGGCAAGCTAATAATACCCAGCTCCATTCCTGCAGTGCTGTGAGCGTGATCGCCAACACATCACAATTGCCTCTCATACGACATGTGATATCATTTGATTACCTTTTAAATAAACCTTGTGAAAAGAGAACCATCTCTGTCTTCCTTGTTTACCAGCGTGACAATACCCCATATCTACTCAATAAATTTGAGGTAACCGATTACAAGAAACATTATTAATTAAATTCAACATATATGGATTGAGTAACAATTAATTAATTTAGCTTATTTAAAATTTGTCATTTAAATTGAGTAACCACAAACAGTACTTAAAGAAATTAGCCAATTTTGAACCAAAATATTAATTTATTTGAAGAGGAAAAACCAACATAATGTTAATGAAAACTACTCCATGTTTTTATTTAGATTTAAAATGTGTGGAGCCTGTTCATCAGCTCTAGAAAATAATACTTTGTCAATAAATAAATTAACAAAATAATATTATAAATTAGTCAACAAGTATGGATTGAGTAAAACTTTATTAAATTTAGCTCAAATTAGTGGAGCCTGTTCAGCAGTGTGAAGCCACAAAACAGATTAACAACAATCTCATAAAATACAACACATCAGATAATACACAAGAAAGAGTGTACATTTAAACACATTGAACAATTATCAAAACCATTTAAAGAACTTTGATCATGTTTATTTAAACGGCATAGATTCAAACAACTGGACATTAATCAATATTGTTTAAAACAATACACTTAAAGTGAAATTGATGTGATTTAATGCATGAAAGGTATTATTTGCCAGAATAATGCAGATTCACTAAAGCAAAGAGAAAACAGAAGTTTATAGGAATACTACCCTCTAATATCTTCCAGTGTTCACTAGACAGTCACTTGTAAAAACACCTTTCTTTGTCACAGTTAAAATGCAGAGGTCAAACCCAGGAAGACACGAGCTCTGGGAATGTAGTCAAGAGTCGTGTTTCCACTCTCATACCTTAAGTTGGCGTGCCAATGCGATCCAGGACGTGTGTTATCAGTAAGCTATACGCTTATTTCACGCGGCCGCCATTTTAAAACACGAAAGCGAGGCAAGAAACCCGGAGGTACAGGATCAGCACTGTAAACATTGCAGCAACATGCTGTGGACTACAAACCTCCAGCTGTTGCTGTGATTTCACAAAGTGCAGATGTGGTGTAAACATCACTTTAATATGATTCAGTTCAGTTTCATTTACACAACAGGACATTAGGCATCAACAGTGGTGGAAAGAGTACTGAAAAATCATACTGAAGTAAAAGTACCATTACTTGCCTAAAAATGTAGTGCGAGTAGAGTAAAAGTATCTGTTGTATATATTACTCAAAGTATGAGTGAAAAGTAGAGCTTTCCAAAGTACTCAAGAGTAGTGAGCAGTGAGTATTACGCTGTGGAATCTGATGCATTTACATTTTGTGGATGTGTGTAAACGTAACATTCTGTAGTGGATTTAGTTATTGCCCAGCAGGCACACAACATCATGAGACGTTAATATTAGGTTAGATTTAGGTCGTGATGTCAGGCAACATAAAAATGCAACATCTAGCCAGCGTTCAAGGACAACGTTATTTTGATGTCCAATAATGGCGTCAAATGACATTGATATTTGGTTGATTTTAGGTTGTGTTATAAATTGACCAAAATCCAACGTCGAGCCAACATCTTAAACCAAAGTCATACTGACGTCAGATACTGACATTTATTCATCAGGTATGACAACCAAAATCCAACGTCTAATAGACATCATAGTGGTAACGTCAAGCTGTAACATCATTAGACGTTGATATTTGGTTGATTTCAGGTTGGACATTGACGTCGGACTGAAATTAGGTTCTGACGTCAACCTGATTTTCATTTTCAAACAAAATGCAACATCCCTTACACATTGGGGTACAACGTCAATCTAACGCCATGTTGACGTCTTGTGCCTGCTGGGTGTTTAAGGTTATTTCAGTCATCATACAGTAAACATCCGTCATCTTCTCATCAGTGACATGCATCTGAACAGTCTCTGGGTCAATGCGTGTAAAGATTTTGAACATCGCTCATCATGATGCGATTTACCTTCTATGTGCAATTTGATTGCACAGGAATCACAGGACTGATTTTTCTAATCCCCATAGACAAGAACAAATAAAGTAGTGACTGCAGGTTGAGGGAAAGTAGAGGAGTAAAAGTACCGATACTGCAGTAAAAATGTACTCAAGGGGAAGTAAAAGTACACATTTATAAAACTACTCAGACAAAAACTACTCAATTACAGTCATTTGAGTGTTTGTAATGTTACTTTACACCACTGGCCATCAAACAACATCAAAACTTCTTTAAGAGTAATACGCTTAAGTGTCCTCCTAGACTTCAGTTCATGGCAGCAGGTAAACACTGTGGGGACGTTTCCCTGCTTCAGCCTATGTACCCCGGTGAGCACTAAAACGCTGCAGTCCTCTGTAGCACACCCTCGTGTTGTCTGTAAGACTGCGTTTACACTGCATGGTTTAAGTGACTCAATTCTGATTTTTTCTCCCATGTGGCACAGATGGGATATGACCCGTGTACATGTAAGCAGGAAAATATCACATGGGTTCAGATTTACTCAAATCAGATCCAGGCCTTGTTCATATGTGGACATTTATCAGATATGAACGGGATCTGTGTCCTCGTGTCTGCAGTGTAAGCAAGTGGATGGGATTTTCACCTGCCGGATTTTCACCATAGCGAATGACGTCAAGTCTGACACTTTCATTTCAGAACAGACTTCAGCAGAGTCGCAAACCTTAAATCTCACACACGACGACTAAAAAAGCTTTTATATTGTCATGTAGCGCAGGGGTTTTCAAACTTTTAGGACACACGCCGCTTCAAGTTAGTCCAATTTCACTCGTGCCCCCCCTCCTCCCTTCCCCGAGCCAAAATTATAATCCATGTGCAAACATCATTCACATGTTACTTGCTGCGTTTAAATTGTGTAGCATTAATTACACTGAAACATAAATATACAGCTTACCTGATTCAGTGTGGTGGCTGAGCCTGTTTCCGTGGTTGGATTACTAACGCGACTGGCCGTAAATCATCTTCCACTGTCAATAAGCGTGAGCCATAGTCTACTTGGTTTTGATGTACCTACAGAAAATGTTGCTTCGCAAATCCAAGTCCGCAGAGCCCTGACAGTGTGGTTGAGTCGAACATTGAGTACTTTAACATAGGCAACAATATTTTAATATGATTCTAATACGATTAAGACTCTGATTAAGAGTCACCATGTACACAGCAATTTTTGATGACCTTAATCAGACTAAAGTCATAACTAAACTAAACAAAAATGGAATTAAGATGTGGAGTATGCACAGGGCCGGCCCTGTACATTTGGGGCCCTACCTTGCTCTATATAGTGGAGTACTGCCAATGCAAACCAGCCCACAATAATTTTATTAAACACAATCAATGAAACAGAAAAGTAAAGGCTGATTTCTTCTACTTAATAACTCTCTGAATGACTTAGACATTATAAACAGCACTGTTTTAGTCAGCTAGCAGCTTCAACAAAGAAGGATTAAACGATCTTTCATACAGGGACCAGTAATTCCTACTTTGTGTCCTTCTGGAGTGTTTAAAACGTACTCTATTAATTTGGCAAACAGATTGAAGATTCTATAAAAGATTCTAGGTTATGTTTTTCAAAAGCAAAAACCCTGCAATGAAACGACACTAAACAATAATTAAATGCATTACATAGTAATAAAATATACATTCTAAACTAATTAAAAACACAAACAACAACAACAATTAATATTAATGCAGAGATTGATCCATAAATAATACAATCAATAAGCAAATAATGTAAACATGAAACATATTAATGTAACAAACATAAGAAAAAAGGAGGCAACAAATACTGGGTTAATGTAAAAACTCAAACCCAAACTTTATTATTCCCTTATTCAGTCTCCTTCCCTGTTCTTTACATTTGAGATGCAGGGTTTGGAGCTTATATTAAACTATGATTAATTCAACTAGGACATAACTTTTATAAACATGTCTCAGGAAAAATATCACCAGCGTGTAAAATATGTGAGTGAAAGACACTTCACATTCAGTAAAATGCGTTTTAGACTAAAATAACAGGTCTGTAAAACCAGGAAAAATCAAATCTTTCATATAAATAGACGACTTTATCATCACTTAAAAAGTGATGCCAAATATGATTTTGTGCTCGTCTCTTCTCGTCATAATTTTCCCCCTCAGTTTTTCTACGCCTGAAAAAAACGTTAGTTTCGTTTAATTTTCGCGGTCCAATTTACTAAATAAATCAACTATATAATAGGGCAGGCAATGAAGCAAAGGCCATGGCTGTGTCTGTGCACGGATTCGCGTTCTTGCGTTGACCAGTCAGTCTCGCAGCTTACCTTGATAGAGCAAACTTGAACCGCGAGAACAGAACGCATGTGAGAAATGAGTTGCTGCGAGCTTTCTGTTGATGACTTTCACACAAAAACAAATTCAACTTTAATAAAATTGGGCTTTTAATTATTTTTTTTAAGTGAAAATGTATAACTATTTAAGTACTGAAGCACTGCCAGTGAAGATAATTTGTAAAAATGCAAATAAAAACGATTTTAGCAAGGAAGCGGCTCACACTACTAGCGGGTTGTGGGGGCCCCCTAGTGGCCGCGGGGCCCTAAGCAGGCGCTTAGTTCGCTTACAGGAAGGGCCGGCTATGAGTATGCAGATATTAGTGGCATTATTGAAGTAAACACCGCAATCAAACTATTACCGTCATGTAGGACTTTTCACTGCATTTTGCAACAAGATGCACACACACAGCTGTCAGTAAAGGATCACACACACACACACACACACACCACGAACAGTGTTGCCAGATTGGGCAGTTTTGAACTTGCATTTTGGTGGGTTTTGGATAGCTTTTGGGCTGGAATCACTCAGCTACATCTGGCAACACTGATCACCAAATGCAGAAGTTTTATTTATTTCTATTCGGCGTGCGCTATCAAATCCCATTAAAACATCTTCCACCAGTCCTTACTAAATATTCACGACTAATACCCCAGTTTATCAAGGGGGCATGAATGAAATATTCATGAGTGAAAGTGCACTTTAACTGCAGTTAAAGTCGAAAAATGTAAGATGAAACACCTGAAATGACATGAGACTCTGCAGGAAAGGTGGATAGCCTGATGACGCATCATTTAAAAAGCACTTCACGTAACACCTTAATTATATTATTGTCTTATTCAGATTAAGGCAAATAACTACTGATGTCCATGTAAAGGTAGTCTGTATGTCTTCAAAGAAAGTGAAAGATCCAGAAGGGCATCCTGCTGATTTGATTCAGCAGGGCACTTTTATGTCAGACGGCTCAGAGGATTGACTTTCTTTCACCGTCATTCATTTTAAAAAGCACCCGCTCCGTTTTAATAGAATTAGAATCAGAAAGAGCTTTATTGCAAGGTATGTTCACACATACGAGGAATTTGTTTTCATGGCAGAGCTTCTACAGTGCAACAGAATTACAGACACAGGAATAATAATAAAAAATAAAAACAGGTAATAAATATAATTTAAGAAGTAGTGAAAGAAAAAATACGTACAAATTGACACATGTATGCACAGGTATATTACTATATACAACATTGTATGTGCAGCTGTTTTGTGCAAATTGGCATGTAAAGTGTGTTGTTAAATAAGTGTATGTGTGTATAAAAGTGTATAGCAAGCAGTGATGTTGGTTCCACAATTACTATCATCAATTGTTCATGAGATGGATTGCCTGAGGGAAGAAACTGTTTCTGTGTCGGGCTGTTCTGTGATCTGTAGCGTCGACCAGAAGGTAACAGTTCAAAGAGGCAGTGTGCTGGGTGTGAGGAGTCCAGAGTGGTTTTAGCAGCCCTTCTGCTCGCTCTGGATAAGTACATGTTTTACTGGAACACATTAACTCAGAAATAAAGGTCGTGAGCTGTCACTGGGGTGGTACCTTTTCAAAAGGTACACATTTGTACTGAAAGGGTCCATATTGGTACCTACAAATTTTAAGAGGAACACTTGTTCTTTTTAGGTACTAATATGTACCCTTGAGGTATTAATATGGACCTTTTAGGTACAAATTTGTACCTTTTGAAAAGGTACCACCCCAGTGACAGCTCATGTATCTTTATTTCTGAGAGTGTAGTGAACGCATAAAAATCGTCATCATAATTTACTTGCGTGCACGCCTCAAATTCTCGCGCCCCCCTTAATAGGTGCTGGTGCCCCCCTGGTGGGGTGTGCCCCACAGTTTGAAAACCTGTGATGTAGCGCACGTATTTAAGCATGTTAATGAGAGAGAGAGAGAGAGAGGGAGAGAGAGAGAGAGAGAGAGAGAGAGAGCACAATATCCGCCAGTGACGAAGATCTAATATAATCAAGATTTGATATTCTCTCCAATAGTGTGCAGTGAACATATATTTGTTAAAGTGTGCAGTGAAGGTGCAGTGTATATCTCCAATAATGTGCAAATGTGCAAGTAATCATATATATATATAAAAAGGCCTAAAGGTTTAAAAAGGCTTAGGTTAAAAGAAGATGGCCAAATGGGAACTTTCCTGTCCTCAACTCTAGTTCAACAACTTGTCAAAAACAGAATAATAAATGAAACCCCGTGAACAGATGAAATACAGGAAGAGAGAAAAAAACGCTCTTTAATTATCAGCTGTCAGTCAGCCCCCGCTCTTTTCTCCTGCTCATTGTGCCTTTTGCCTTGTGCTGTGGAAATACACACGATCAGACACGAGTCGCTTTTAAAAGAGGATGTAAGCAGGTCAGTGAAAACATCAGATACAGCCACACACTCGCAATTGACCATCAAGATCTGCAGTGTAAATGCAGCCTAATAGTGTTGTCCCGCTACTGAAGTTTTAAACATGTCCATCTCCCGCTAACATTGAAGAGCTGTTGAGCGCGCTCTTAGACAGCTGATTTACCATAGTATTCACCAGTGCTCAACGGAAATGACTGTGATTGGCCGTGAAGCTCATCAGTTCAGCGCTCTTCACCGAGTGCAAACACAGAAACACAGACACTGGAGTGAAGATCAGTGGAGTCATCATCAGCACATCGCTCGTCTGTGTTTGGTGAACAGTGGAGAACACACACACACACACACACACACACACACACACACACACACACACACACACACACACACACACACACACACACACAACAGCATACCTGCCAACACTCCTGTTTTTCCCGGGAGTCTCCCGTATTTCAGACCCGTCTCCCGTATTGTTCTGTCTCCCAGAAAACTCCCGGAATTTCACCGGCACCGGAATTACTCAGCATTTTGGTATAGTCCGGGCTGAAACCTGGTGCTTGTGCGCGTGCTCTTCCGGTCGCGCACAACCTCCCTGCGCTACAGTTCGTGCGCCCCCACCTCCCCAAACCTATCACCCCCCGCCCCGTTTTTCCCGGAGTCTCCCGGGATTTACGAACCAAATGTTGGCAGGTAAGCACAACAGTGAACACTCACACACACACACACACACACACACACACAGACACACACACAGTAGTGAACATGTGCGCACACACACACACAGCAGTGAACAAGCACACACACACACAGCAGTAAACATGCACACGCACACACACACACACACACACACACACACACACAGAACATCTCACTGCTGCTGACTGCTCCTGCAGAGGATTCTGGGTAAATCTCTCGTCAGTCTTCAGCTCAGTTTCACTGATGATCCAGGACCAACAGTAAACCCAGCCCAGAGCGGCTCAGTGAATGTGGTCTGGACTGAGTGGATGAGGCTCATTGTGTCTCTATAGATGTTGTAGAAGATCAGAGTTCCTGCACTGTGATCCACAAACACTCCTATTCTACTGCTGAGCGGCTTTACTGGGAGATCAGTGTGTGTGTTATTGTGTCTGAATGAGAAACTGGAGGAAGAGCAGAACAAACTCCAGGACTGAGGATTAAATCCAAACCAACACTCATTACCTCTTCCCTTCCTCCTGATGCTCTTATATGACACTGATATACACACACCATCATCTCCACTCCAGTCAATCTCCCAGTAACAGCGTCCACACACACTCTCTCTGCTCAACACCTGAGCGTAACCATCAAATCTGTCTGGATGATCAGGATACGGCTGATTCTCTCTCACACACTTCACCTCTCTGTTCTCCTCAGACAGAATGAGACGAGTGTGTGCTGTGTTTAGATCCAGTGTGAGAAAACAGAGATCTGAACACAAGAACACACACATTTATAACTACAGCTGTGTGTGTGTGTGTGTGTGAGAGAGAGAGAGAGAGAGAGACAGTGTGTGTGTGTGTGTGTGTGTGTGTGTGTGTGTGTGTGTGTGTGTGTGTGTGTGTGTGTGTGAGAGAGAGAGACAGTGTGTGTGTGTGTGTGTGTGTGTGTGTGTGTGTGTGTGTGAGAGAGAGAGAGAGTGTGTTTGTGTGTGTGCGAGACTGTGTGTGTGTGTGTGTGTGTGAGAGAGAGAGAGAGAGAGAGAGAGACAGTGTGTGTGTGTGTGTGAGAGAGAGAGTGTGTTTGTGTATGTGTGTGTGTGTGTGTGTGTCTGTCTCTCTGTGTGTGTGTGTGTGTGTGTGTGTGTGTGTGTGTGTGTGTGTGTGAGAGAGAGAGAATGTGTGTGTGTGTGTAGTCCTACATTTGCGTGGTCCTGCTGTAATCCTCGTGTCTCCTCCATGTTCCAGACTGTAAACACACACAGATGGAGAGAATGAGCTGTTGAGTTTCATCTTCAGATAATAAGCTAAAGCTAGCACTGAGCTGCTCAGCTACACGCTCCAAACTCTTCAGCTAAAACACACAACACTTGTTGGTTCCAGTCGGGATGCACAATGAATCTAACACAGTGCGTTCTGTTACTGTGATGTTGGTGAAGCGAGCGCAGATACTGCTCATGTTGATGGAGACCCCCTGCTGCAACATTCATTTATTACAATGATGACACTTAGCTTCGCCATCGTTCTTCAGCACATGCAGCCTTTGAGCACATGTTGCAGTCCATCTTTAAACTATGTTCAGAATATTAAAGCTGCTCGCCAGCACCCAAGTTTCTGACAGATTAGCAAGTGAACAAATACACATGTGTGCACAGAGAAGAGGAATCCAGATGTTCATTTTAGAACAAGAGTCTGAACATTAATCTAAGTGTCTGATTCCAGAATCTGAATCCATGTTCAATCCCCAACCCTATTCCTGACCTGATATTGGAGGATTCTTCAGCAGAAATGGAGGAAGAAGTTTCTCTGCTCAGCTCAAATACAGCTGAAACTGTACAGTGTGTCCCGCTTAATGTCACAACTGAGCCAATACACTCCAACATTTACAGATCAGATTCATTTCAGACTCAATCATTTGCTCTTCATAGACATGACTGGAATACTCTACAAGCTGTATCTTCTGTCTGTCCTCACCCCATAACCCTCACAGAAAACTGAAGATCAGAAAAGAGCTTTTTAAAGCCATTCAGTGTAAAAGCACAAGGGCAGTGATGCTCCACATACTTGAGTTTGTCCAGTGTGTAGTTTGGATCCTCCAGTTTTTCAGAGAGCAGCTTGACTCCTGAATCTCCTGGATGATTGTAGCTCAGATCCAGCTCTCTCAGGTGTGAGGGGTTTGAACTCAGAGCTGAAGACAGAAAACCACAGCCTTCCTCTGTCACCATACAGCCAGACAATCTACAAACACAGCAATAGTCCACATCACACAGTTGGACAATCACACATCTCTGTGTGTTGTGAAGATGCTGACTGCTGTTTCTGCTCATGTGAACAGCAGTGATGAAAACACACATCCTGATGACCTCTCCTTATTGATCGAGCCCTGAGATCAGCAAACACACTCACACACTCAACAAGGACTCCAAATCATCTGTAGAACTGTACAGAGCAAAGACATTGTTCATAACACATCACATTCATAATACATCACATGCTGTGAGGAATAAGACACACTTGACCTCAGAAGATCATCTTAAAGTCATGTAGAAAACACAACAGGAAATGAGCTGATTTCAGGATTTATATTTGATTCTGTTGTGGACTAAAACAAAATGAGCTCAAACAAACACAAGCCCGCTCTCTTAAAGGTACAGTATGTAAGTTTGACACCCAGTGGTTAAACTAGGTGTTGCACTCCTAGATCAAAACAAACATGAGCGTGGGTTGCCAGTTTGAATACAAGGAGCGAGTGATTTAAACTGTGTTCTAAATGTGGCGTTGGGGGGCTGCTAAGACAGCTGCTTGGTAAAAGAATGACCGACTACGCCACCCTGAAAATTAGTGGCCAGGGACCCACACTACATAAATGTTCAGCAACAGTTTGGGACACGCAAATTCGTTGTGGCTCAATCAGACTTCAGACAACAAAATAGCTGAATTCACATTTATTATAAAGTCTAGTTTTAAAATAGTACAAACAGTATCAACAGATTTAAAAGGAGAGTTTCACTAGCACTTCCTCCCCAGAACTGGAGGCACTGGATTTGTTTTAAGTGTTGGAGGCACACACACACACACACACTCCACACCACCAGTTGTGAACACAGCAGGCGAGAGATACCACCACCACACCACAGCAAGTCTTCCACGCCAGCACGCCCCAATTCTGAAGAAGAAGAAACAGTAGATAAAACCGGTACACAATGCTCACAAAACACAATACTCATAAAACACGCGCACACACAAAAGGGCTCTCAACCATAGATGACCGTTCACAAATTACTACTCACAAGTCAGAGCCCCAAATGCACAAGACACAATCATATAAAAGGACTCACAACATGAAGCGTTTTCTGAAGAATTGGACAAATAGCAAACCAGTAAAAATCACTCAAGTACAGCATAACATCAATAAACACAGCAATGTAAAGAGAGAGAAGTGAAATATAGCCCAACAGTGGTGACTGGTAAAAATGGTCACAATTAAACCGTATTCATGCTGCAAAGCTCCTCAATTAAACAGCGTCTTTGAACCCGACGTCACAACCGGTCACAGTTTATTCTGGTTAGAAATGAAAGTCACAGCAATTCAACTCAAATCACTTGGTTATACTCATCTCAGATCTCTTGTTTGGCCTGGCGGCCACTGGAAGGAGCAAGACTGCAGTTGCGCCGACTTGCACGCCACACACCCACGGCGTTCAGTCTCCCGTTAGCGGCGCTGCGATGACGCAGCCTCTATGGACCGCGACTGGAGAAAGACAGAGAGAGGAAAACTTTCCCCCCTCCCCGACGCTGATTCTAACTGGTACGAATGAGCCTGCTGCAACCCTCCTGACTCCCGTATCACTGAAATAAACACATATTAAGTGAAACTGAAACCACATTGCAAACATACACCACCCTCAGAGCTAGTGAAGTTACTGAAAATATACCTGCGAGTGGCAATCCACCGCATCCACTGATGGCGTGCACAAATCCTTCTTAACGTTTCAATGTCTCACTTAAATGCTCCCCGAGCCACACTGTACGTAGAGTCGAAACAGTATTTTTTAATACCACTCAAAGCGCTAACAAACCGCACCACACAAACGGGTCCTACCTTTCTGACGGCGCCCTGGAGATGACGTCACTCCCCAAAGATACAGACGCGCATAGTTCGGGGTCAGAGCAGTCTTTTATACACCCCGAATACCCCAATTAGAAGGTCCACCCACAATATGCTTAACGCTGGCTGCTCGATCACATCACTACATAAATAAAAGCGACGACACGCGACAGAGGGAATATTTTCCATATTAAAGGGAGTTTTTGTCCTAACCAACACCTCGAATTGAATGATTAGAAACGGCTTCTATTTCTCACAGCTGTACTTGTGAAACCTATGACAGTGATCACCTCAGGTAAATCTTGTGTGCTTTATTCGGTGCTAAATGCTAACAATGAGTTTGAATGCCATTTTACATTTAATGATGTTAAAGTGGGTTAACATGTATTAAACAGATTCTAAACCTTACCGTTTCGTGAGCGAGTGCATATTCTGTGCTTCTGAAAGGCTGTATTTAAATTTCTGTCGTGTTTCGTCTGGTACAAACAGCCAAATAGCTGGTCACTGCCTCTCTCGTCACAGCGTGTTGTTAGGACGCGCGGTTACAATGTAACCTGCTCACCTAATGTTTACGTTCGTAATATTTATATGATTTGCTAATTAATGACCTCATGTGGAACTGAATCTGTCTCCCATACTGTCCTTTTCGGTCACGGACGCATGCTTTCAGAGCCTTTCTGAATGAATGAATGAAATGTGCTGTTTTCCAACAAGGCAACCCGGGGTGCTGAATTATAATTGGCTAAACTGGCATTATGCATGTGAAAATTACCTAAACAAAGACAGCGTTCCAGCACGGAAAAGACATTTTCAAAGCAGAATATCTGACTTCAGCATTGTTTTTCAGTTAAACAAGTATGTTCACTTGGGATGCTTCTTAAATATCTGCACACATATTATGGTATTTTTATGCTTTAGAAGAGTAAAAAAACTTACATACAGCACCTTTAATGTATTTGTCTCCTGCCTGACAGTCACATTCACACTGATTGACCATTAGGGGACTTTTATTCTGTCATGTGAGAATCACATCAATGTTCATGTCATGATCACCGGTGATCTAACAACCAGAGATTGCTGGTAAACCCTCACATTCACATGAACTACAAATCCGCCATGTTATGAACTACATATTCAGTCATGCAACACACACACACCTGCTCTAAGTCACCAGTGATTGCAAACACTCACACAGGTGAAGCTGCTCACAGACTGATGACTTGAACTATAAGAACAGCACAATGTTGCAGAGTCTTGTTATCTGTTTTGTGACATTACAACGCGGTTCCCTTGCCTAGTGATGCCATGTACCGATCTTTGCTTTGCCTTGTTTGTTTGTTAATTCATGTGTGGTGGAAATTCATTTATATACATTATAAAGGTCTGTTCTTTTATTCTTCCATGAAATGTACTGTTTAAGTTAGACCAAGTTTGACCACTTTAACATCTGTTTATCACCAGATAAGATCTGGACAAGTGCATGGTGATTTAACAAACTACATGTTCGGATGACATGTACTGTAGATGGTCAAAAATGAAGTTTGAGTGCTGACGTAACTGTGATTCATTCTGTATGTCACTGATGACCTTGTGGGCATTACAAACTAGATAAAAAGAGAACGCACTCTGTTTCGGCGTCTCACTCTCTGCAGAAACCTGCGTTGCTGTATGATTGTCTGACCTTCTTTGCAAAGAATAAAACCTTAAAAGACACTTTGGGTAAGAATTTGTCTTCTTGACCACTGAGAGAGCCTCCTAAAAGAAAATTGCCACTACAATTTGGTGTCAGAATAGTGGGATGTCTTGGAGGAACTTTTCCGGACCCTGCGGACGGTGACTGATCATCCTGGGACTTTGTGTCACAGCCCTGCCCCACGCGTTGAGGGTTGAGGGGCCGACCGCTGGGCCCGGAGAGGAACCCCACTGACATTTGGGAAAAAAGGAACTGAAGTGGCATCTGAACTCTCTGGTAAGAGACAAATTCTTTGTTTATTACTAAAAGAAAATTGAAGAGTTTTGGGTATTTAATTGGCAGTTAAAAGGTTTTCACTGTGACTTGGGCCATCACCATACTGGTAGATCTGTCTCTGTGGGATAGCAGCGTAATTAGAACAAGTGAGATCTGACATCAGGCGAGGATCAAGACCTTTTCACAAGTGAGATCTGGCGTTTGGCTGAGATCAAGACCTTATAAGTGAGATCTGGCGCCTGACTAAGATCAAGACCTTTTTAATACGTTTGGCTAGCTAAACTGCGATTTACTCCCGGGAGGGGGTTGAAATCAGGGGCCGTGCGATTTACTTCCCAAAAGAGGTTGAAATCAAGGGCTGTGCGATTTACTTCCAGAAGGAGGTTGAAATCATGGGCCGTGCGATTTACTTCTAGAAGGAGGTTGAAATTGGGGGGCACGCAATTAGAGCTGGATAGCTTAACTTTTCGATTTTAGGTGAAAAGTCAAAATCTGTTGGAGACGTCCAACAGATTAATAGGTACCGAAAAAGTCCACAGAGGGGGGGTGGTCACCAGTATGGGGAAGTCCCAAAGTAAAGAGAGAAAATATGATACACCGGTGTTTTGGAATATGGGAAAATTTTATGAAAAAAAAGGCATGCAAGATTTAGGAAAACTAATAAAGTATCACAAGTTTCTAAGGGAGGGAACGTTGAGTGTTACTAGGTTAAACATAGTGAAGGAGTTAATTGAGAAGGCAGAAGGAAAAGCTGTGTTTTTGTGAAAGGCATGTGTGTGTGTCGTGTGGGGACACTGTTGATTGTTGGCTCAGGGAGGCAGATAAGAGACAGAAAAATAGGCTACAAAGGCAGCTGGCATGTAGGGAAAAGAATGAGGAAGATAAAGTGAAGGAAAAAGCAATTGAAAAATGTGATAATGTAAATGAAAGATTAATAAGCCCAACTAATTCTTTCTATACATCTGTTTCCATACATGTACCGCCGTATCATCACTATCCCGTGGCTGAGCTGTGAGCCCTGAAAATAGACCCAGACTAAACTGCTACTATCCCAGAAGACCTCCGACCGCACCAACGAAATCCCCACCTGAAACGAGTGGAGGACATCTGTTTGAACTGGAGAAATGGACGTTTAACAGACATTCTGCTGTGTGCTCAACATGCTGAAGACAAGCTGACAGCGAAGCAAGAGCAAGCCAAGAAGAAAGCAAAAAAGAAGCTGCACATAGCTCTGGTACAAGTGGCCAACCAAAGATCCAACCAAGACCTGACAACCAAAGATATCGCAAGTTCAAAGGCGACAAAGGTGTCAAGGGTGAGAAAGATACCAGAAGATGGAGAAACTGGAATGTGGCTGGTGGCGATGAAACCTGCAGAGCTTGTGGTGTATGTGACGAGAAAACTGTACCAAATGTCTGTGTTTGTCACCGAGATGGACTTTGGTCAAAGGATTGACCTGAAAGGCGCAAACCAACATCGAGGAGCTGATGTGCGGAGAGGGAAGAGCAGAGCGGAGGGGGTCTGGGGCAAGCAGCCAACAGCTACAGTAAAGGGAAGTGAACATTTTTTACTAACAAGTTTAAATGCAGACACATTTTTATACACACATATTCACATACACTGATATATCTTGGCTATCTGCAATGAAGAAAAAGCTTGCATTTCCCACTGTAATTTTGATCGCAGTAATGTTGATAATTTTTCTGATGAAATGGCATTGTTTTTTGAAGCACTTTTGAATATGCCAAAATACTTTATGCTGATTGAGAACACGTTTCTAGCTGATAGTGAAGCTAGCAGATCTTGCATACGACCATGTGACCTGCAGTGTGAAATACCTTTGACAAACAAATTTCACGAGTCTCTGTCTGCATCTGGTCATACAGCCGTTGAGCGATTTACAGCTCCACTGACCTGTGAGACAGAGGGGGGCAAAGTTTTCAACCACGCATTTGTTTGTTTGCCAAAATGTCCCGTGCCACTCCTTGGAGAGGATATTTTGTGTAAATTAAACTTAATTTTAACTGCAAGCTCCTCAGCTGTGAGAGTGAAAGAAGGGGAGGAGTTTTGTTGTTTGCTATTCAAATGATAAACACCACAGTGGGCTTATGAATGGCTCATTGAAAACAATGAACGGGCTGATTTAACTTGCAAATTGGCTAAAGATTGAGTAAAACTTTTTGACATTGATATAATGTCTCCTGTTGAACTGCATTGCACGTCATATGTCATAATTTACAGATGAGCAATTTGAAAAAAGCTTGGTTTGAGACAGAAGTGAATGAAACTTTGGTTTTAGAGCTGATGGACTGGACAGAAAGTTTGTGTGCAGTTTCAGTGTCTCTGACAGAGAAGCAGGGTTAACTTTATCTTGTCAGAACAGGCTGTATCGCTTATCAGTCTGTAAAGCTAAACATCAGTCTTGGTTTGAGTTGGGCCAGTGTGTGAAATTATGTGTTGAGACAGCAGACTGGGAGAGCAGAAAGGAGGGGTAGAATGAAACAAGCATTTGAAAGAGTTCAGGTGTGACTGCATGAATTAAATAGCTGTATCAAGAACTATAACTTCTATTGACAAACTTTGTGTGAAGAATCCTTGCATGGCTGACTTTAACGAAGTAGACATTAACCTGGCCTTAGCAAAAGTGCCAAATGAATTGTGGGTTAAAAGTAAACATGATGTGGGTTTAATTAAAGGTTGTGATCCAGTGATAATTACTCCCAAATCTGATCATAGGTCGTGCCAAAGCACAACATCTTTTGAAGAAAGAAGCCATTGTTGGCATCACTCCAGTATTTAAAGCTTTACTGGAGCAAGGTGTTATTGTGCCATGCAACAATTCTGAAGTCAGCACATCTATTTTTTTTTTTTTGTCTGTTGAAAAAAAAAAAAAAAAAGGGATAATGGGGCAGACAACAGAATGTTTTTTTTTTTAAAAAAAACCTGTTAATATGTGCTGAAAATGAACAGACGTGTGTGAATGACACTGTGTCTCTCCTTAAGCACTTAGCTGCGAAGGGCCACAAGGTCAGTTTAGCAAAACTGAAATCTGTCAAGCAAAAAGTTACATTTTTGGGACATGTCATTACTCCACACAGTAAATCTATGTCTGAAAAAGGGTGAGAGGTATAAAAAATGTACCAAAACCACTAACGAAAAAACAATTGTTGTTTTTTTTGGGAATGTGCTCATACTGTCGCACATTCATTTTAAATTATGGAATTTTTGAACAGCCCCTGAGAGCTCTAACGTTAGAGAAGGGGATCAAATCTACTGATATGAACAACTGAGGCAGAGCAGGCATTTGTAAATAGGAAATTACAAATGGCTGAAGCATCTGCACTGGGGTTACCAGTACCAACAAAACTTTGTTCAGATGGTAGATGAAAAGAGTGGATTTATGACATCATTACTCATACAGGAGTACGGAGGTAGGCTGCGACCTGTGGCCTACTTTTCGAGCAAATTTGACCCTGTAAAAGGGCCTGCCATGTTGCTTAAGCGCAGTGGCGGCAGCGGGAAAAACTGTTATGGCTTCAAGAGATTTTGTTGGTTATTTTGATTTGATACTGATGGTTGTGTCGCACGAAGTGTCCATGATACAAAAACAAAAAACATCGCATTTGTTAACAGCTCGCTGATTGCGATATCACCCTATCTTGTTAGATATGCCAAAAGTGACTGTTAAGCGATGTACAGGTTTGAATGCTGTTACTCTTCTTCCTACTGAGGAAGATGGGGAGGAGCATCATTGTTGTTTAACAGCCCTCGAACAGGTGTGTACACCACGACCTGACATCTCTGACGAACCGCTTGAAAATTGTGAAAAATGTCCTCTTTGTGGATGGTTTGCATTTAAAGATCCACAAACAGGCCAGAATAAGGTTGGTTACGCAGTGACAACTGAATTTGATGTGGTGACCTCTGGGAAATTACCAGGGCACTGTTATGCAAAGGCCACAGAGCTTGTGGCGTTGACTGAAGCATGTAAATTATTGACAGAAAAGTCACAATTTATACTGATTCAAGATATGCGTTTGGGGTAACTCATGATTTTGGGGCTTTGTGGAAACACAGAATTTTTCTTAAATATGATGGTCGACCAATAATCCATGCTCCTTTAGTGGATGCACTACTGGAGGCAATTTTACTACCTGACAAACTGGCCATTTGTAAATGCGCAGCGCACTAACAGCAAAGATTCTGTATCTGCAGGTAACTGGAGGGCAGACAACAGCAAAAGTCGCAGCGTCCCAAGACAAGGACAGTTCTGAATGTACTTGGTTATCTGTTGACAATAACAACGATGTTTGTTCTTCTTTACAGGACATGCAAACATTTGCGACTGGACTGGAGAAAAAAAGGTGGAGACAATCTGGCTGCGTGATGAAAGATAATGTGTGAAAAAGTGCTGAGGGCAAGGCTTGTTTACCAAAAACATTTTTTCCAACACTATGCAAAATTTATTAATGGTAAAGATCATGCGTCAAAAACAGCAATGGTTACGCAAATGAGGGAGATGTGGTTCACAAAGGGGTTCACCACATTTGCGGACAATTTCTGTAGACGATGTGTAATTTGCAATGCACATAATGTGGCAAGAGCGATAAAAGTTTCACAGACATCTCACCCACCTCCAACAGGACGGTTTGAATATTTGATGATGGATTTCATTGAATTGTCCCCATGTAATGGGAAAAGGTACTGTTTGGTGATGGTTGACATGTGGTCGAAGTGGGTTGAAGTTTTCCCAACCTCAAAACAAGATTCGGCAGCGGTAGCAAAAGCGTTACTGACTGAAATCGTTCCGAGATGGGGGATTCCACAAAAAATAAGTTCAGATAATGGTACTCATTTTGTTAATGAAGCTATCAAACAAGTGGGACAATTTTTGGGAATTGATTTGAGAACACATTGCAGTTACCATCCGGCTTCAGGTGGAGCTGTTGAAAGAGAAAATGGTACACTGAAGAACAAATTGGCAAAATGTTGTGAAGAGACAGGACTTACATGGGTTCAAGCTCTACCAATAGTCTTGATGTATATGAGAATGAGAAAAAGAGCAAAAAAATTAATTTGAGCTCGTTTGAAATTCTCTTTGGCAAACCACCGCGTGTAGGTGTGAATGGGGGAAAACAGCAGCTGCCCTCAACAGATGTGTGTGAAAATGACATGCTGAATTATTGTAAGAAAATGTCTCATCTGTTGTCTGATGTTTGTGTACAGGTAAAGGCTGCTCAGGGGAAGGCTGCAGAAAGGCCACTGCACAGTTTGAGGCCTGGCGATTTCGTGGTGATTCGAGACCTGAGGAGAAAGAGCTGGAGAGCGAAACGTTGGTTGGGTCCGTTCCAAGTGCTACTGACCACTGAAACAGCGGTGAAGGTCGCAGAGCGGGCGACGTGGGTGCATGCTGGACATTGCAGGAAAGTCCCAGCACCTGAAGAGAAAGAAACAACGGGGCAGTAAGAAGGAGAAGAAAGCGACCGAAAGAGAGGTGAATAAGCTGTGATGACCATCAAACCCAAACTGAAGATGGAAGGAAAGGTTCGTGGGCATGCATTCCGAGTGCCTGGGATGTGTGGGCTGAAACAAACCATGCTGTGGTTGCTGTTATTATCACTGACACTATATTATGTCATTTTCCTTGCTCTGGAGCTGGCAATCAAATATAGAGCAGAACCTGACGTCAGCACAGAGAACTACACAGAAACAGGGATGACGTCACTAGAAGCAAACCATTCCAAAAGGCTGCGTGTCAAGAGAGCATTAAAGGTGACTATTGCCATACCAGTCTACAGTGGACAAGAGGAAGTGGTGACAATGACTGAAGGGGCAACGGTAAAGTTTTCTAGTAATCCTTACTTGCACAACTGTCCATATTGTCCTAGACCAGAGTACGAGGACACAAGCAAGGCTGAGCACGCTGAAGTGTACTTTTGCAAAGACTCTTGCAAGTGGAAAGATGTAAAGGGCTATAGCAGCCCAGCAGTATATGAACCGGATGACCGATTTGAAGTGAAGAAGAGGAAACAACAAGGATGGAATGACTGTTTTGATGGAAGAGGTGAAAATGTCTGACGTAGGCACATATTACTGTGGTATTGATGTGCAGGGAACAGACTGGTATGAGACTTTCAGGATTGTAGTGAGAAAACCAGTTCCAGAACCAGTGAAAGCTCTCGTGGGACCGGTGTTTGAACCAGTGACAGACAGCGAGAAAGCCTGGATGGGGAGCGATGGTGGAAACGGAGGAAAAGGAGTGAACCCACCAGTGAAAGTAGCTATGTCACAATGTCAAGGGAACAAGGCATGCACTTTGGCTCTGTTGCAGAAGAGGGAGCTGGATATCAACACAAGCTGCTGGTTATGTTTGCAAATGTCCCACTCCTGGAGAGCGGCTCCCCTAACGGTGGCAGCATGGAACGACACCAAATGCTTGATACCACTTCAGATGACAAGAGTATTGGAGGCTGGAAGAGACATTGACAATGGCCTGGCTCCAAAGACAACACCTGATTTGAGCTGTGAAGCATCACGAATGAATGAAAAATCTGGAATAATGTTACCAACTCTGCGAGTCGTACACACACGAGGAGATATGTGTGTGTGTGTTATCTTTCGAGAGGGCACGTACCAACTACGGGATGGTCTGACTGCAGGTTGAAGATAGAGACAGTAAACAAACCACTGTACAACTGCACAGCAGTGATCAAATGTATAAGAAGATACTTCATGTGTCCATTTGGCAGCCCGACTGACACATCACCAGCAGCAGTGTGGGTGTGTGGAGATAGAGCATTCCACTCACTTCCAGCAGGGGGGTGGTCTGGGTGTTGCTATCCTGCTTTGATGAATATGGGTACTTCTGTTAATCTTCCAGGTGCTGATGAACACACAGGGGGTAGACATAAAAGAAGTGTTAACATTTTACCTGGTGAAATGCCTGATAGATATAATGGGAATGTGTTGTTTGATCCTTGGACATCAGTGGGGGTTAATGTTGGGTGGTCAGTGTTTTTGGGAGGGGGCACAGCCGTGAGCATAAACAAAATGAATGGGTTGGCCTGGTCAGTTTTGGTAATAATAACACTAAAACCGCTCTGACACTGATTAATGATGAGATGAAACAAATCAGAGATGCTGTAATTCAAAACAGAATGGCACTAGATATTCTAACGGGGGAACGAGACGGGCTTTGTAAATTGGTGGGCGGATCCTGTTCGTTTGATTAACCTAAACAGTAAAACATTTCGGACATCATAGAGCACATGAGAATGGCCGTAAAAGTGCCTGATCGAGCTAGCAGTTCATGGCTAGACTGGTTATCATTCAAATGGGGAGATTGGATTTATTGGGCCTGTACTGTAGCATTACTGGTACTGGGGATAGGTCTAATGATATTATGCTGTTTGCCATGTATATTTAGATTTGTATCATGGTCAGTAAGTAGATTGGTTACAGCGTCAACATCACATCAGATGGTGGAAATGACTGTCAATGAAGGGGGTAGTATGAACATTGACATGGGTGATGAGTTTGACTATGACTTTGATGAAAGCGACAGCTAAGTGAACATGGAAAAAAACAGTAACAAAATTTGACATTTTGAGAGTAAAATGACTATTTGCTTGCTTAAATGTATTTTGGGTCTGTCCAAACAAAAACAGCAAACTGCATGAGTTGATATGTTATGTAGTTAATCTTAAAAGAGTGATCATTTACATGAAAATCAAGAGAAGAGTGTAAATGTGATGTATGTTTAAGAGTGCAGAAACAACAACGTGTTCCAATGTTTGTGGATGATATGTGGATGTTATTAATGATGAACTAATGATTTAGAGTATTAGTGATCTGTAACTGATTGAAGCAATGTTTAACAGAATTTATTATGTGTATGAAATAACAATAGTGTAAAAATAACAGGCAATTTCTGTGGTTTAAACCTCTGGGGGTGACTGAGGGTCTGACTTCGGTCAGGAGCGCAATGACAGTGATTATTCGTTTAGCCCGGCTTCCAGGGAAGGGGGATGTTTTGGAAAGTAAACCTTAATGGGGAAACTACATTAAGAAGAATGTTTGAACATCTCTAGTGTACATGGCGTGTGCAGAAACCTGTTAAATGACTAACATCATGATTATGAACTGTGTGATTTTAGAAGCTAATATGAAATGAATTTAGTGTTATGTTATCAATGAATGATAAAAAGAGAGGAATTGTGGTGGAAATTCATTTTATTCATCTTATATTCATTTATATATTCATTTATATACATTATAAAGATCTGTTCTTTTATTCTTCCATGAAATGTACTGTTTAAGTTAGACCAAGTGTGACCACTTTAACATCTGTTTATCACCAGATAAGATCTGGATAAGTACATGGTGATTTAACAAACTACATGTTTGGTTGGGATGTTAGACTGAAATGTAGATGGTCAAAAATGAAGTTGAGCGCTGATGTAACTGTGATTCATCTTGTATGTCACTGATGACCTTGTGGGTATTACAAACTAGATAAAAAGAGAACGCACTCTGTTTCGGCGTCTCACTCTCTGCAGAAACCTGCGTTGCTGTATGATTGTCTGACCTTCTTTGCAAAGAATAAAACCTAAAAAGACACTTTGGGTAAGAATTTGTCTTCTTGACCACTGAGAGAGCCTCCTTAAAGAAAATTGCCACTACAATATATATATTTATTATTATTATTATTATTATTATTATTATTATTAGGGATGCACCGATACCACTTTTTTACAAACCGATACGAGTACGAGTATTTTGATTTGTGTACTCGCCGATACCGATACCGATACTTCATAGATTTGGTTTCAACTAAGTTTATTTGTTCGTTTTTTTGCTTTGTTTTTTGTTTTTTGCCTGTAGCAAGGATGAACACCAAAATCTTTAACAGGAGGCTGTTCCAAGCCAAAAATATACACATTGTTGAAAACCCTGCTAACCCAGACCTTGTCTATTAACGATTAAGCATGGACATTTAAAGGATGAGATATCCTTGCGACTTACATGTGTGCACGACTTCACACATTACACAAGGTGTGTGCAGTGTACGTTACCTTATAGAGTCACTGTCATTGCATATTGGGGACGCATAAAACACTGTTTTGCACCATTCTTTCATATTCATGAGTCCTGCCTTTGATCCGCGGTCAATTAATCAAAAAGTACTAGATGTTTATGGGTGGGTTGCGGTTAATAGCTCATTTTAAAAATCACGCGACCATCATCTCACAATGTTTATGAATAAATAATCTTGTTTTATTAAAATAAAAGTGATTTCGCAATGTCGAGCCATTGACAAAGCCAACTGCAGAAAAACAAAGCAACCATCGTGGCAACCGCAGTGATCTCTTTTCCCGAAGTTCAGCTGTTCTTTTTTGCACTTGATTATTATGCGTTTAATGTTAAAAAATCAATAATGAATAGACCTCAAAAGTGTATCCTGTGTGTGTGTGTGTGTGTGTGCGTCTTCACTGAAGCCTCGCTCT